>JAPVRG010220641.1:0-22174 GCA_029783565.1 Rhagoletis cerasi | reverse complement strand
TACATTTTGGCATTCACAGAGTGGTGTTGTCTTGAAATTTCATGAGTTCAACTCAATAAAAAATTTCCAATAGGTACAACTCTGTACAAAGCACCAATAGTGTGACTTCGCCTTTAGAAGAACTATTTCGGCAACCATTGCTCGCTCTAGAAACAAGTTTGCTAATTTTCCCTGCGATAACATGAATGAATATTGATTGAAAGGGTATTCCGCTAACTATTCTATTATCAGTGCTTTATGTATTCACTTTGCATAATAACATTGCTGGTAATTCCAAATTGTTCTTAAATTCATGAGAAAATGCACTGATTTACATTGGAAAATGTCTTGAATCATTGTTGATGTGGCACCCGCATAAAAAGTACTTTTCTGATAATAAAAATATTATGCATTCATAATTATTCATACAATTTTGGACCAGAGCAACACAAAGTTATTTGATCACTTGAACTTTGGAACTTTTGCTCAATCTCTTTATAACACTTTAAGCGAAATTCAGTTTAACATTTACTAATTCTTTCTTTATTTTAGCGCCCAAATGTTGGAGCGTGAGATGCGTGATCCGCACAGTATTTGCAACATCGATTGCCTCTTGGACACAGTTACAGCACTGGTTAACGATTGCGATCATGAATCATTGAAGCGTCTAAAGAATATCGAACAATATGCCACCAAATGTAAGTCTCCAGCAATTATATCAAACTCGAACATTCACAATAACCCGTTAAAACCATTTACCTGTGTGTTTAATTACAGATAAACCGGTGTCGAAACAGATCTGCCAGCTGCGCATGAATGTCGAAGATTTCGATTTTATCAAATTAATCGGCGCCGGTGCTTTTGGTGAGGTGCAGCTGGTACGACATAAATCTTCGCGCCAAGTATATGCCATGAAGCGGCTTTCCAAGTTTGAAATGATGAAGCGTCCCGACTCTGCTTTCTTCTGGGAGGAACGTCACATTATGGCGCACGCCTGTTCCGATTGGATAGTGCAGTTGCATTTTGCATTTCAGGACTCGAAATATTTGTACATGGTAATGGATTATATGCCGGGTGGCGATATTGTCTCGCTGATGTCGATGTACGAGATACCGGAAAAGTGGGCCATCTTCTATACGATGGAGGTTGTGCTCGCTCTGGACACAATACACAATATGGGATTCGTGCATCGCGATGTGAAGCCGGACAATATGTTGCTCGATCGGCATGGGCATTTGAAATTGGCCGATTTTGGCACTTGTATGCGCATGGGTCCCAACGGCTTGGTGGTGTCGAGCAATGCTGTTGGCACGCCTGATTATATTAGTCCGGAAGTTTTGCAATCTCAGGGTGTGGACAATGAGTATGGGCGTGAGTGCGATTGGTGGTCAGTAGGTATCTTTCTGTATGAAATGCTTGTGGGCGATACGCCTTTCTATGCTGACTCGCTCGTGGGCACATACGGTAAAATCATGGACCACAAGAATTCGCTGAGCTTCCCCGCAGAGGTGGAGATAAGTGAGAGTGCAAAATCGTTGATGCGCGCCTTTCTCACCGATCGCACACAGCGTTTGGGTCGCCATGGCATCGATGAAATTAAGGCGCATGCGTTTTTCGAGAATGACACATGGACTTTTGACAATATACGAAATAGCGTGCCGCCAGTTGTGCCGGAGCTCTCGTCGGATGATGATACACGTAATTTCGAGGATATTGAGCGCGATGAGTCGCCCGAGGAGGTCTTTCCCGTACCAAAATCGTTTGATGGCAATCATTTGCCATTTATTGGATTCACCTACACGGGTAAGCAGAGATTCCATCTCTTTTTGTTTAACTTTTTTCGACAAATTGCATTTTTTTCTACACAGGCGATTACCAACTACTCTCCAACGACACTGTCGACGCGGAGACAAAGGAGTCGGCGAATGCAATAGCAAATCACAGCCACCGCCATCGTCCATCCAATTCAAATGAAATAAAACGCCTCGAAGCCTTGCTTGAACGTGAAAGAAATCACTCCGAAACATTGGAGAAGCAAGACAAGGCATTGCGTCAACAAATCGAACTGATAACAAAACGTGAAGCTGAACTGCAACGTATCGCCTCAGAGTATGAGAAGGATTTGGCCTTGCGGCAACACAACTATAAAGTGGCCATGCAAAAAGTCGAACAAGAGATTGAGCAACGCAAAAAGACTGAGGCACTGCTCGCCGAGACGCAGCGCAATCTGGACAACGAGCAAAAGATACGTACGCGCGAAATGAACAATAATCAGCATCACAATGAGAAGATTGTCACATTGGAGAAGCAGCTGGTGGAAATGGAAGAGAACTTCAAGAATGAAAATGAGCATGTGCAAAAACTCAAGAAGCAAGTTGCTGAATTGGGTTTGACCCAGCAGGAGCTAGAGGGTAAATTGACGCAATTGCAAGCATTGATTGCCACCCTACAGTCGCAAAAGGACGCGCTACAGCAAGAAATAGCCGAAACGCAAGCGCTACTGGCACAAGAGAAAAATGCCCGCTCACAATTGAAAGAACTAGTGAAGGAGTCGGAGAATAAACTGCAAACCATGTCCAATGATTTGGATCGCACGACTCAGCGAGAGCAGCAGGCGCACGAGGATAATCGCGTGCTGACAGAAAAAATATCCGATTTGGAAAAGGCGAACGCTAGTCTGGACTTTGAGCTTAAGGCGATGCAGGGTCGATACCAGCAAGAAGTGAAGGCACACCAAGAAACCGAGAAGTCGCGAATGCTTAGCCGCGAAGAGGCGAATCTGCAGGAGGTGAGTTTTTGTAAATTAAATCTTTTTAGCGCTATATTCATAAATATATTTTTAACTGTTTTTTTCTTACAGGTTAAAGCACTGCAGACCAAGTTAAATGAAGAGAAATCAGCGCGCATCAAAGCCGACCAAAACTCTCAGGAGAAGGAGCGCCAATTAAGTATGTTGTCGGTGGATTATCGCCAAATACAGCAGCGCCTACAAAAGTTAGAAGGAGAATGTCGTCAAGAAACGGAAAAGGTAATGGCGCTGCAATCTCAGATCGAGCAGGAACACAGCAAAAAGAATACCTTGTTATCTGAGCTAAGTCTGCAAAGTTCAGAGGTTGCGCATCTGAAATCGCGTGAAAATCAACTACAAAAAGAGGTCAGCTCTCTGCGGGAAACAAAGCGTAAATTCGAAGAAGAAATTGCGCAAATCAAAAACACTTTGAATAAGGAAATCCTTCTGAAGCGCGAATATCAGGATCAATTGGAAGCCGAACAGTATTTTTCACGACTCTACAAAACGCAAGCGAATGAGCACCGCGAAGAGATATCGGAGCGTTGCCGTGAAATACAGGATCTGAAAGAGGAACGCACCTCGCTGAAGCACCAAGTGCAAGTGGCTGTTGCGCGCGCCGACTCCGAAGCGTTGGCGCGCTCAATAGCAGAAGAAACCGTAGCTGATCTAGAGAAAGAGAAGACAATCAAGGAGTTCGAGTTGAAAGATTTTATGACAAAGTATCGCAACGAATTGGCAGCGAAGGAGTCAGCACTTACAGCAGCTAAAGAAACTGAAGCGGAATATGTAAAGAAATTGAATCAAAAGAATGCCGAAACCGACGATCTACTCCAACAATATAAGAAACTGCAGGATGATATGTCTCAGCTAAGGGCTACGAATGACGAAGAGCTTACAAAGCTAAAAGAGAAGCTGCAGACCGAAGTGCTGCTGAAACAAGTCGCAGTGAACAAGCTGACGGAAGTGATGAACCGCCGGGATACGGATCTGCAAAGTGAGTCGGTCATCAGTCGAATAGATAATAATAAAATCCAAGTCCTAATAAAATCCACTAATAATTATTTGTATTACATTTATAGAGCAAAAAGGCAAGGCGCGCTCATCCGCCGAGTTGCGTAAAAAGGAGAAGGAAATGCGTCGGCTACAGCAAGAGCTCTCACAAGAGCGCGAGAAATACAATCAGCTATCGCTCAAACTCCAGGACGTGCAAAGTCAGATCATCGAAGATAGCCACGTGAGTAGTCTGAGTATTTTCAAGATTTGAAATTATCTTGAACATTGAAACAATACCAAAGAGTGGTATAATTTACAAATGTCTCTTTTCTTTTCAGATCAAGCAAAAGCTGCAAATGGAAATCGATTGCAAGGCAACGGAGATCGAGCAATTGCAGTCGAAGCTCAATGAAACCGCCTCATTGTCTTCAGCCGACAACGATCCTGAGGATACTCAGGTACTTGTGAGTTTTAGATAATTTTCAGCTATTTTCAATGTTGCTAAATATTATTACTTTTTTCTCCAACAACCGCTGTTTAGGACTCGGTATTTGAGGGCTGGCTTAGCGTGCCAAATAAGCAAAATATACGTCGTCATGGTTGGAAGCGACAATATGTGATTGTGTCATCGCGCAAAATTATATTTTACAATACCGAAATCGACAAACAGAACACAATCGATCCTGTGCTTATATTAGATTTAAGGTGATTTACCATAACTCGAAATTCTTGCATATATGAAAATGAATTTATTTTGTATATGCAGCAAAGTATTCCATGTACGTTCTGTGACGCAAGGTGATGTGATACGCGCCGATGCCAAAGAGATCCCACGCATTTTCCAATTGCTGTATGCTGGCGAGGGCGAGGCGCGTCGACCGGACGAACAAAATCAATTGGATATTAGTCAGCTGCTGGCAGATGAAAGACCCAGTTCTATAATGTACAAAGGTGAGGCATAAAAAATTGATTCCTAATATGGGTTGTTTTTATAATAAAAGCAATATTTCTGATCCTTTTCACACAGGTCATGAATTTGTTCATATAACATATCATATGCCAACAGCATGCGAAGTCTGTCCAAAACCATTGTGGCACATGTTCAAGCCGCCAGCGGCGTATGAATGCAAAAGGTATGTAAAACCTTACATCTTTTTTCGTTTAAAATAATACCCGTCGATACTCGAGGATATTTTCATCTGAACATTTTTGTTAACGATGCGATAATGCTCAAATGAATCTTGGGTTAACAATTTCGTGGGGTTGAAAGTTTAGAATCTCGAATATGACTTCATTCGTTCGCTTTTAACAAACTTTATATACTCTTTTTAATATACCTAATTTGTTTAATTTAGATGCCGCAATAAGATTCACAAGGAGCATGTAGACAATAACGATCCGCTGGTGCCGTGCAAATTGCATCACGACCCGCATACTGCCAAAGAAATGCTGCTGCTGGCCGGCACGCCCGACGAGCAGCATCTGTGGGTGACCCGTCTGTCCAAGCGAATACAGAAATTCGGTTACAAAGCAAATTCGTCATCAAACAATAACAGTGGCGGCGGTGACGGTAGCAAAATATCACCAAGGTGAGCTTACAGGCACTTACTACCTTTTATTCTTTTTGCATAAACAATGCTTTTATTTTGAAACATTCATGCTTTATACACATACATACATACTTATGGGCAAATCAATGCCCGCGGAAAACAAAAAAATATTCAATGTTTTGTACGAACGCTTCCAACATATTTGAATACATATGTATGTATATATATTGTTATAATTCACATTCACATTGTTACATTATTAATTATAAAATCATATTTATCGATTTTCTCTTCCTTCTTTTTATCTGTGTGTTGCTTAACACGTTCCATCTGAATATTGGCAAACAATATTGGTAAACAATGCATATATGTATACAACAACACATGCGCTTGCTCGAAACCTGCAAATCCGTGCCTCCCGCCTTTCCTAACACCAAACCAATCAACAATGCTACTCCAACAAAAATTAAAAATAAACAATCCAATCAAATCGTATCAATTATTGCCATCACGAATGCCATCAACAAACACCACATCGCCATCGTTATTGTTATTTCTTTATATATTGCGCTCATTTGATCTTTGCTCATTCATTACGCTTGCATTCTAATTCATCTTTTGACGTGACGGAGCAGCCAGTCGACTCGTTCTGCTTACAAGCCATACGCAGTTAACGTACAAAGATCAGCTACGCTGCCAGCTAATTCATCATTGAAACAGTGATCCGCACGAAAATGAAAGAAAAAAGAAGACAAATATACATAAATACATGCATATAGAGTAATAGAGTAAAAAAACCGCAGATTAACTACCATCAAAGTTATTTTGCGTGGAAAAATGCGTGCGCGCATATGAGTACATATATGCGAATAAAAAGAAGAATAGTAGTAAAAGAATATTTAAAAAGTAAATTATGAATGAGTAAACGAACGTATCATTTACAATATGTTTTGCATATCTTAATATAGATATACATAGTATATACATACATGTATTAGTTATCATTAGTTTAAAACACGCATAGGCATACACGCTCATTTGCTGATAATTTCATTACAACATTTATCGAAATACTTAGTGTAAATAGAACAAAGGAGTGAAGTAGCAGCAGCAAAATATTCCAACTGCGCGATGTTTCATGTCATAATTTTTCATATACAAAAAACAACTTTTTTGTTACTGCTAATGTTTTGAAACGAAATAATTCTTTAAGAGCACCGTCATATCACCTTTTCTGCCAATTTAGAATTAAATGCATACAATATATTTCTTCCTGTATGCTAACTTTATATGTACATATATGAAAAGCAAAGAAGATGTGCATATGTATGCATACTACTAAGTGCGTTTGTACGTCGCTATTTATGTAAGCTTAATATTTACACATTTATTATTATTAGTACCTTATTAATCTATTAATATATCGTAAATAAAACCTAGATTTTAAGTATTTCGCTTATGTAACTAAAACGTTTAGAGACGACTATAGCTGTGAGTGAATATGTTAAAAGCAATGAAGATAAATAAAGAAAAAGGAAAATATTAAACTAAAGCAACTAATCAACATAATCCAAAAAAAGGCAACTAATAAGCAATCATTTTTTCATGGTAAAAACCTAAAATTTATTGCCAAATGTGTGAAAAATCTTAAAGTGGCGTTTCAGACTACAATAGAAACAATATTAATAATAATTTGAAAGAAAGCGATACTCTCTTTTATACGCCAAATAACTGTTTTATGAAGTACTTATTAAATATTGCTTCACTAAATATTTTCATTTTCAATTGTTGAGCTAAATTTTGCTACATGCAGAGATAAATTGATAAGTTTTGACAACTCCGCGTGTTCATATATGAGATCTGTGTTGAAATGTTTGAATCGAAATCAAACTAAAATTTTATTTCAAATAACATTCTTAGGATTTTTCTCTACTTAGGTCGCAATTTAGCCGCACTAGTACACAATTTTCAATTCACAAAATCTAACTTAAATTGCAAAAAAATACAATCTAGCATCTATCGTCCCAAAAATCTATAGTGGGCGACAAAAGTCTACATACGGTGCCAATTTCTGCGGTATATCAAGTCCAAAACAATAGATAATAATTTTGATAATATATTAAAAAAAAATGAATGTTGCAGGTTTGTGTAAAAAAATAAAAAAATCCCTTCAAGTAATGCCTTTATAGATTATTCACGAAATTCGGCAAAATAGGGAGGACAAAAGTGTACGCAAATACAATCAGAATGGCATGTTTCATGAAGCTGAAAAATTACTGAAAAGTACCATTAGCTGAATTTTGAGTTCATAAATTGTCTTGGTTTTATTCTAAAATATGTATTTAAGGAAGTGTTTGGTTGACATAGTGCCTAGATATTTAAAAAAATTGTGTGAAATTTGTTTGAGTAAAATAGAAGTGAGTAAAAATTATTCTTTATCAAGAAGCGAAACTACTAAATTAATTAACCTAAATCCATGATAAATACAAAATTCAACAAACAGTCATTTTCAAGGTAATCGTCTAAACGAAACGCGAGTAATCTTTAAACGTTCATTTGAAGTAGATATTTTTTTACAATATATGAATAAAATTGTATTTGAAATAAACCTGCATCATTCGTTTTTAAATAATAGTTTTGCATTTGCTAGACTTCAGAAATGGGCATCGTCGACCACTGTATTCCAAAAGGAGAAATTTAAAGTTCCATAAATCTTTATGAAATGAATAAATGATTAAACGACATATTCAATTGGAATAAAATTCAGTAAACAATAAGAAACACTTCATTCATTTCCGAAGCTGGTTCAATCTTTAAAATAAAAAAACATATATTCGAGATATTTGTCTAAACACTGAAATGCCTAACAGGTTATGTAAACTTCGTAAATTTCCGGCCCAGTTAACCATCTGTCAAAATTTGTACGAGAACTTTACGCGAATTGCGTACATTTAAGTAAGCAATGCGGATAACTTAAATGAGAGGTAAACTCCAGTCGAAAAGTATTTCAAATTTATTCGCCACAATTTTTCTCGAAAATATACATCATCATATGCGAGAATGTTTTTGTAAAAATATTACATTTTAATTTTTTAAATTAAATTAAAATTTTTTTTTTAATTTACGCGGTTCGCAAGTTTACACGTTAAGATGAATTCCCTAATCAAAAATTTAGCTGAGAAAAATACAATGTAAGAAAGTAAATTTGATTATACCTGGGCAAAAACATAAGGATTGAAGATAGAATATTTGTTTCGACTATTTATAACCTCGAAGTTTGCTATCAGTTTTCTAGTTATGACAACTTAATGACTGTTTTTAAAAACTTAATGACACGTGTATTTTTAAAGCTGAACTTTGTCTTTAAAACTTTTGTCTCCTAATGCACATATTTGAATGCCTGGCTATTTAAACTAGGTTAACGTAATATTGCATTTAAATACGAACTCATAACTGTCCATACGCCACTTCATTTTTGTTCTGAAATTGGCTTTAGTGGCGAGTAATAGATTTTGCATAATAATAAAATGAAATATGTATATAGTGAAGGTAGCCTTCTGAAGGTTGGCTTTCACTATGCCATATTTTGACAACAAAATTTGTCGACATATTTTGACAAAACTTTTTTCTCCTTAATCTATACCATTACTGATAATATTATATTCCAAAAGCTGGCAGGTAGCCAATTTAGCAACACATATCCACAACTGAAAACCTATTTTGATCTAAATCAATCGATATACTGTTTTTTAATCTCATTTGATAATGTATTTTCCACTTGTTTGACGACAAATGCCATTGAATTTGACATAGCGAAAATAAGACCTTCAGCGAATCAGTTATCAGATTTCAAGTTCACGCAAAGATATTTGAGTATTAAAAGCAATTCCAATTATACCTACTCACATACTGTCATATTCGTATAAGTACCATGTATGTACATATTTTCGATACAATTTTAATTTTCAGTATACATATAACCGCACATGCGAAATGTTCCGTTATTACTTACATACATATATTTCATAACCTTAAAATTAGCCTAAAGTAATATACAGAGCAAATTCTCCGCATATACACAGAGAATGTTTAATGATTCCATACTAATGTTACTTATTAATACATAGTAATTGCAAAAATACATACAAATAAGTATTACATAATGATAAAAGCGTACGTTTTCCAAAGCGCATTTCGAGAATAAGTTGCTAATATGGTGTTCATGCTCAGCACGCATTTAGCATTTTAGCATTTAGCATTTTAGCATTCGTATGGAAAATGCGTCGCATTTTTTGACAAAATGCTAAAATGCTAAATGCGTGCTGAGCATGAATGCCATATAAGCTTTAGGTATTTGTAAATTATTAATTTTTTTTTTACGAATCATGTATGTATTAGCAAAGTAATTAAGAGCAAACCTAAAAAAAAGAAAACAAGAAAAAAAATGAAACAAAACAAAAGCATAAAAAAAATAATTACAAACTATTTAAATAAAATTTGAAACTCCAAAATTGCATACTTTTGAATGCCGCTTTCATAGCGCCAGTTAACTCTTGTTCGGCAATTAAATATTTTTCGAATTCGTATACTGAAAATCGACAGCTAACTGCCCAATGTGAGCTAACTCTCCACTGTGAAAAAGCGCCTAAGCGGCAAAAAGAGAAGTAAATTCCAGCAAATACTTTAACTTGTTTTAGTAAATTTATTATCCTAATACTTATAAGCAATAAAAAAGTTAACGAAAAGTTTTCATTAAAAATTCGCGCAAAAGTACAATCGTATGTACTGACATTAAGAAAAAAATTTAAGCAGCTTATTAATCACTGATTGGCGGCAAGCAGCTTCCCATTGCATTAACGCCAACAACAAATACATAGTGTGCAGCAAAGGCAATGTGTAGTAAGTTGCTTTTAGTGGTATAATTACATATTTAATCTGTGGCCAACTTCAAAAAATCTGCTTCATATTCTCTCTGGTCTTTAAATTACATTTCTTTTGAAATATTTGAATAAGAATCTATTAGTATTTTGGATTTATAATTTGCCCCACACTTTCGTTTTATTTTGTGCATTTTGCATTGCTGCCTTTTTTTTATTACTAATCATTTGTATTTGTTTTTTTTTAGCGCAATTTGCAAAAAAAAGCGTATAAAACTTTGCTTTTCTTTAAGTTCATATATCCCATAAGTGTACATATGCTTACATAGGCATACGTATATATGTATTTTATTTCAGTTAATTTATTATCCGACAAAGAATAAACAAAAATTAAAAAAATAAACAAAAATACTTAATAAAATATTAAATGCTTAGTTTCATTTTTCAGTTGCTGATTATAATCATAATATGTACTTATTTTTGGTTATGTAAGAAAGGCCGTACCGTGGTTCTTTACACAAACGCATTTTTATTACAATATTAAAGAGTTAAGTTTTCAAAGGGGTTAGACCACTTCAGATACTTGTAATTTCTTAGGAAAACTATGTAAATTAGACTGGTTCAAAAAATCGACCTTGTGAAATATTTTCGGGACAGTGAAAAAAGACGCCTATCAAAAGGGCAGCCCTTATTATTAAGATTTAGAAATCGCTCATCGCGAGTTCCTATTTTCCATTTAAATAAAAAAATTTTCAATTTTGAAATAACTCGTGTTTAAGTCAACGTATCGGAATGAGCGATATATGTAGATATTTTTGGAGGAAATTGAAGGCTGTAAAAACGAGAAATTCATTATATGTTCGACTTTAAGCTTGAATAATTTTTGGAGGAGTGAATTTATTGAAAAATTATAAGAAACTTTTTTTATAGCCTTCAATTTCCATCAAAAATATATATCGCTCATTCCAAAGCGAATTCATGTAAGTGGGTGTTACCAGCTGATTTAATTCGCCTCGGCACACAAATGTCAAAATTACTTATTTCGCTTAAATCAGTGAGCGAGAAAATTAGGGTGCTAGAATTTTCTTTCTCTCTTCTTACTTAAGAAATACTACCGCTACCACCTCATTCCGACTCGTTGACTTGAAAACGAGTTATGAAATTTCAAAATTGAAACAATTTCACAAGGGATTTGGAAAAGAAATAATCGATTTTTAACCTGTCCAATATGCATTTGTACATATACAGGGTGTCCCAGAAGTCGACGTCAAGCAGGAAACGGGTGTCAGGCCAGGTCATAATAGTTATAAGAAAAATATAAAAAAATCTATGTCCTGTATTTTTATAATTATAGGCGTTAAAAAAAGGTAAAATCTACACCCTGTGATGCTGGATTGTGTCTCAAATTATGCAAAATTTTGATTTTGGTAAAGAAAGTCAGTTTTGAATTTTTTTTTTTACTTAAAACGATTGTAGTGTACCCAAGACTTAACTTAAAGCCGTAACTTTTAACGTAATTCTACTTTGACTGAAGCGGAGAGAGTCATTTGTGAGAGTGAAGTGTGAGCGAGACAGAGAGTGACGCCATTTTGTCCTGGCCTATCACCCGTTTCCGGCTTGACGTCGATTTTTGGGACACCCTGTATAAAATAAATCGAGATTAAAAAAGTGGTCAGTTATATCACTGACTACCCTATATATTTAACCGATTAATTTAAAAATGATGTCTGCTGCATTTTTGGAATGACATCTCTGTTTTAGAAAAGAAATTTAAGTTAAGAAAAAAATTTGAAAAAGGCGGCTCTGTAAACCGCTAAGAGAATGTTTAGGACTACTAATTTCCACTTTTATGTTTACGCCAAATAAGAAATGTTTCACTTTAGGATATACAACCTTTGCCCGCTTACAGATTCGATTGAATTATTATTCTAAATTAGAGCAGGCAATACCTCCGCTCCAACTTGTCCATCAATTGCTCCAAAGTTGTGGTATTGTTCGCATAAACACGGCATTTCGCATAGCTCCACGAAAAGCAATCCAACAAGGCGTTAAATCGCAGCGCTTTAGTGGCCAAGGCATATCGCCGAAAATCGAAGTTACGAGTGCTGGGAACTTCCAGCGCGTGGGATTGGGTTTATATGGATGGAGATGCATGACAGGCTCAAGTGCTGAGCTCATTGCGGAATCGAAAGATTCGGGCCATTGTCAACACTTTCACTCACAGCGACTATGATTATGCACAATTTTTACAATTAGGGTATTCACAAGATGTCGTAAGCGTGGTAAAGTCGTAAAATCGTTAAATTCTTCAATGTAAAATAACGGTTAAAATGTTTTTAGAGCTTCGTAGTTTATAATAAGAGCTAATTATATATTTTCTATCATTTTATTAACATTTTGGCGTAGTTATAATTCCTCTAAAAGCATTTTAAAACTTTACGACGCTTACGACATCTTGTGAATACCCTAAATGTGTGTTGCGAATCCAGTCTCGTCGAATTTCCTCACTGTATTGGTGATTGTTTGCTGTGCTGCAAATAATTTCCACGTAATGCAGGCACCGAATATTTATCCACCATTTCGGTAGAATAATTTGATAAATTTAACGCGTTGCTGAATTTGTGTTGTTCGATTGCAAAATGTTGTGAAATGGCACATCTAAAATAAAGCAAATACCAGTGTAGATGTGAGTGGCATTTGACAAATGCCAAATGGCAGGTATTTACTTTCCCAAGCGCGAAATGAATAGCCCGTTATATTTTTTAGTTCCCTAGCGACTATTTGCAAGACATTAAAAATAAAATTAACTGTTTTTTTTTAAATCGCTAGAACAGCCAAACAACATAATGCTGTGGGAATTGTCGTTTAGTGTTTTACATAGTCCACCGAAATTTAAATAAAGTACGAGTTCGAAGGAAAATAACTTGGAGCCTTTCTAAATTAAGTTAACGATATGTATGTGATTATTGTGTTGTTCACGTTATTTGCATTTTTATTTCATCTCAAAAGGTTATTCACAAACCTCTGCAAAACATATACATAATATGTACATAAATACACATCTCCAGAGTATTTAGTATTTTGTTTTTTTTCCAATGTCACCACACGCACTTCTCTAATCCAGTAGAGGTTAGTGAAGTTGCCAAAAAGTGCCAGCGGCAGTGCCAACTAACATAGCCCGGGAAAATTAACATCTTGAATAGAGAAGAACTAAAGAGAAAGAGCGAGGGGTTAAATGTGTGGATTTAAGTTACCATGTAGGGGAGAGGTTTGTGTCGTAAAGTTCTTTTCCACATGCCAGGGTTACATAAGCTCGGTAAGTCGGGACCGATTCTGGATTGGTGAGAATTAAGCCTACTGCAACAAAGTTATACGAACGTTACATTCATGCCGAAGTGCGCGACCGCTTTCGGAAAAAACTTTTGGGAAGCTGCTTTCACCTGGCTTCACACTTGAGTTCTACCTTGGAGTAGTACGCATCTCTAATAACTAGACTACGGCGCTGAGAACGGGCTAAATATGTTGTGCAGAGCATAAGTTTGGCGACTGAAAACGATATTGCAGTTGTTGGGCATTAAGTACAGTAGTGATGATATGAGAAAATCGCAATTGTGTCATACATAGATATGCAATTTTAAGTCAATTTATTATTACAAATACTCCTCAGAGTAGTAGAATCATTTCAGCTTTTTGTACATGTATGTATGTACAAAATGTGGTTTGTAAACCGTTTCATACATTTACATAATTAGACACATATATTTGCATATATGTACATATACACTGGCGATCAAAACTGAGTGAATGGTGATTTTTATACCTTTCATGAACATGAAATGGTATATTAACTTTGGTCCGAGCTTAAAAAATTGTAAGTACCAGAAGGAGCAGAGATAGACCCATCAATAAGTATACCGATATGTCCGTCTGTCCGTCTGTCCGTCTGTCTGTTTGAACGCAAACTAGTCCCTCAGTTTTTGAGATATCTCGATGAAATTTGGTATCGAGATGTATTTTTGTATTATATTAGACATTTGTCGGAGCTGGTAGGATCGGGCCACTATAGCATATATCTCCCATACAACCGATCGTTCAGATAAAAGGTTTATGGCCATTTCTCCCTCAGTTTGGAAGATTAAACCATGAAACTTGGTGAGATATTTGCTAATTGATCATCAAATGTCTGTTCAAAAAATCAGTAAGATCGGAGCTATATATAATATATCTCCCATACAACCGATCGTTCAGATAAAAGGTTTATGGCCATTTCTCCCTCAGTTTGGAAGATTAAACCATGAAACTTGGTGAGATATTTGCTAATTGATCATCAAATGTTCGTTCAAAAAATCAGTAAGATCGGAGCTATATATAATATATCTCCCATACAACCGATCGTTCAGATAAGAGGATTTTGGCTATTACTCACTCATTTTAGAAGATTGAAACATGCAGCTTGGTGAGATATTTGCTAATAGATCATGGAATATTTGTTCAAAAAATCACTAAGATCGCAGCTATATATATTACTAGCATACCCAGCAGACGCAAGCCAGCAAGCAAATTAAAATCAGTTTTTCAGTAGTTACTATTTGCATTGATTTGCGCGTGTTCATGAAAGGTATAAAGCCTTCGGCACAGCCGAAGACAGCCTCTCCTTACTTGTTTTTAAATCACAATGTTTTTCAAGTTAGAATTTTTCTGTTATTTCCTTTATAAAAATATTGTTCATGCTTTAGGGTACGTTCATACAGGTAGCGGTGCCAAGCCGAGCGAAGCCGTTCCGAGCAAAGCGAAGCTTTCAAATTACTGTAACTGTGTACTGTGGCTGCATTTATGCAGCAAGTTTTTCCAGAAGTGTTTCGGAGCCGAAAGCAAAGCTGGTTTCAAGGCGAATTCATATAAATTCGCCTTGGCTGGTTTTATTTTGAAATTTCTAATTGATTTTTCAGCGTCATGACGCTGCTGTGAACAAAAAACTAAAAATGATCAAACGAAATTTTGATTTTCAATAAATCTTTTGAAGATAGACAAAAATTTCACCAAATTTTATTGCCGGTAAGTTTTACGGTATTTTTGAAGCCGATTCTAAGCGAAAGGCACCGCCTCGTCCAGCTTTACTCCATTTCGCTCGGCGCCGCTCGCCTCGGCACTGCGTTTTGTATGTACGTACCCTTAATCAAAACCAAATACATATCGTTACCTTAATATAAAAAGGCCCTAACTCATTTTCATTTGGAATTAAGATTCATCTAAAAGCAGTCAGATAACTCACAATCCAGCTAATAGTATGGGAAAAACAAATACTACAGCACTACACCTTTTCCAAGAGTATTTCAGAACGCGTCAAATGTACTTCAGAATACATAGTCAGTTTTACTTCAGAAAGAGTAAAATGTTCTTCAGAATAGTCAACTGTACTTCAGAAACCGTAAAATGTATTTCAGAAACTGTAAAATGTACTTCAGAAGACGAAAATTACGTGCGTTGTCGAACAAAGGAACAGTTGTTGGTGGCGATTGCGGCAGAGCCATTCAACATTCAACCGCTTTTCACCCAGATGCACTATCTTTATTCGATATGCCAGTTGGACCATACATAATTTAAATGTGCATTAATAAATTAATTGTTTCATTCTTAAATATATAGACATTGCGAAAAAACTAATGTAGTTGTAATTTGAAAATATATTAAAAAGTAAATATATTTAAAATCACTATAATATATATACTATTTAAATAATTACAATGTGTAAGAATTTTCGGTTTCTGAAGTACATTTTACGGTTTCTGAAGTAGAGTTCGCTATTCTGAAGTACATTTTACGGCTTCCGAAGTGCATTTTACGGATACTGAAGTACAATTGACTGTTCTGAAATAAACTTTACGGTTTCTGAAGTACAATTGACTACCCTGAAGTACATTTGACGCTTTCTGAAGTACTATTGGAAAAGGTGTAGATTAAATATTGTGTTTAAAAAAAATCAAAAATTGTTTAAGAATCTAGCCACTTAAACCTTGCAATTGTTTTACTAAAATTTCTTAAGCCATGCCACTGTATACTTAAAAATTTACAAAAAATTTCATTAAAAAGTTCGAAATTTTGTTGAAATATGTAAATTTTTTTCTAAATTTTTTATAAAGTTGGAATCTTTGATTTATATGATGTTAATTAAAGCATGAACAATATTTTTATAAAAAAAAAATAACAAAAATTGAGCATGAAAAACAGTGTGAATATTTAAATAAAAATCACCATTCACTCAGTTTTGATCGCCATTGTATTTACTCGTATATACACTCATTCCGAGATAAATTATATAAAATTCAATACCAAGTAAAATTGTCGTACAATACATTGTGAATAACCTTCCTGCTTGTAAAATTTATTCTACTACAACTTCAAAGCTTTTATCATCTCTTCATGCAAACAGTTATAATTTGTTTAATTAATTATATTAATTAATTTTTATTCTTTACCACCTTCTACTTTATATTTTAAAGCCGGCTGAAATGGCAATCATCAACAACATCACAACGACAATCCTCACCGCCAACACCACCACCAAAACCTTTATCATTGCAACGTCAAAAATCACAACCACCATTGTTCTCCAATAATAAATGAAACGATTGGTTTTTAATGGTTCAGCAAAGTGGAGCAACAACAGCAACAATTAATAAGACTATCAAATCGCCTGCGCAACAGTTTTATGAAACGTTTTCGCTCAGCCACACGCTACGATTAGTTTGAGTTTTTACATATAAGAACGCAAAACACAACGAGAAAATATTTTGTTTTAATAATTGTAAGAAACTCGCTATAATACTGCACTCAGTTTGCGCACACCATACGGATGATTTTTTCTTACACTTAAGTATTTAAATTGATTTATTTTAAGACAATGGTTAAGTTTTTGTACTTAGTTGTTTTTTAAGTAATTATACATAAATTTTTGACTTATAAATTTAATAAGAACTTAAATTCGATTGAATTGCCAAATAGAAAATAGTGTAACCTTTAAATGAATATGATACCTTAGATCTATTAACAATTACGTATGCGGTATACGTAACGCTCGTATCTATACTTTTATTCGCAGTATTATACTTTTTTTGGACTCCTATCCTTCTATCTAACTTTTTTAATGCACAGAAGTAGTGTAAATTTTTCAGTCGTTGATACAAAACGGCTAACGGGGAATCGTTCATGGAAACACGTTATAAAAATTCAGATGTCGTCGAACATAGTAACTTTGTTTGAAAAAAAAATACGTGTAACCGTCAGCAAAGGGAAAATCAAAAATCAACGGTATTTTGTGGACACTTCAAATTTGAAAATTTTCCGTTTTGCAACTTTGTTGAATTTGTCTAATTTTATAACAAAGTTATAAATTTTTATATACACGTCTTTTGTTAGACCATATCATTTCGTCGGGGGGTTTACGACAGGTATACATAGTACCAGGAGTTCCTTTATTTGTTCCTTTATTTGATTGAAAAACTGTTCCAAAAAATAGCTAATACTCGTACTGTAAAAAATGCGTTTTTGTTTAAATGTAGATACTGCGAAACGGAACTTTTTCGCAGTAGTATACAGTTTTTTGTTCGAAAAAAGATACGAGCGTTAAGTATACGCCAAGGCGAATTCATATAAGGTGGTATCGATTTTACAAATACAAAAATTACATGTATTTTGTTTTTGCTTTTAGCAGGCCATTGTCAAATTTCAGCTGAAGCAAGAAGAGGGAAAGAAAATTCAAACACTCACTTTTTCATTCACTCACTAGCGAAATAAGGAATTTTGACAATCACGCACCATTCACATCTGGGGGTCTACTCTGTATTGCGATTCGAAAGGAAAATCATTCGGATTCGAATACTTAACACTATGAATTTGTAGCCGTCATCGATTCGCCACTTCACTGCTCGCTATGTTTGAGTTCCGGTCGCTTAACGAAAAAATTTTCATGTGAAAGCAACAACAAAGTTAGCTAGCAAGGATGGACGATAGCGAGTTTGGTTGTACCTCATTGAGTTCGTTCGTTTCGCCACTCGCTAACTTCCGGCGAAACGATGACGGCTTGTATTAGTCCGTGTCGACTTTCGAATCGCATTGACTTTCGAATCGCAATACAGAGTAGACCCCCTGATGAAACAACACAACCTTATAGGAAACGAATGAATAAATGATAGTTTTCTACATCTTTTCAAGTTTATAATGAGAAAATACAAATTGATAATGAGGAATGTAAATTCAAGTTGAGAAAATAGAAAATGATAATGAGAATATATAAATTGATAATGAGAAAACGTAAATTCGTAATAAGAAAATACGTACACTCCGTTTTTGTTTGAATTAAAGAAATTTTTTTTATTTTAGAAGGTTTGATTGAAATTATAAAATATATGTAAATAAAATGGAATTTAAAGATAACTGTGCAATCTGCAGAGCAAATATGAAATATAAAAGTGTGTCAAAACAACTATATTACAAACAGATGTTCTAAGCTTAGTCGATATGTAAGTGGGAGTGTAAATGTGTTGTCCAACTTTAATTTCGCGGTGTAAATGTTTTTTAGCAGAATCCTTCGATTTTTTCTTTAATTAACTAAATACCGCAGAATCCAGAGTAATATACTTGTAGCTCTTCATTGTTATAACTTTTTATATTCTCATTATCAATTTATATTTGCTCATTACGAATTCACGTTTTCCCATTATCAATTTATATATTCTAAATATGAATTCACATTTCCCATTATCAATTTGTATTTTCTCAATATGAATTTATGCTTCTCATTATCAATTTGTATTTGCTCAATGTGAATTTACATTTTCTCATTATAAATGGAATGATAAAAATTAGCAATCGTTGCTTTCAATTTGAGAATCATTTAAGATGCCAAATTGGGAAATAAAATTTTAAAACAAGCTGGTTTAAAACTGCGTTTGTTGGAATAGTAAATGAAATAATAATTAACATTTTTAATTGAAATCAATAACTTCTGTGTTTTACATTGAGTTTTCTGGATTGTACTTAA
Source organism: Rhagoletis cerasi (assembly GCA_029783565.1). NCBI lineage: Eukaryota > Metazoa > Arthropoda > Insecta > Diptera > Tephritidae > Rhagoletis > Rhagoletis cerasi. The sequence goes on along the minus strand of JAPVRG010220641.1, from coordinate 2,944 downwards.
TAATAAAAAATAATCATAATAATAGCAAAGACATTCCTATTTAGTCTATAAGCAATATGAGCTATAAAGCTAACAAAATCAGAACAGTAACAAAGCAATCAAACTCTAAATTAAAGAATTTTCCTAAAGTGTGAAGTGTAAACCAAGCATTTTTTGGATTGCATAATTAAAAAAAAAAAAACAAATTAAAAAATCAATGAACTTTATAAACATTAAGTATCTGAGTAAAGTATTCAATGCTCCGTTAACTTACTTAGGTGCGGGATCGATATTTTTTTTACCAAATTGAAATTTAACACATTTTATACATCACTGTATCACTATGTCTGAGTCGAACTCAAAATATGTACCTACATACATACATAATATGTACCGAAAATTCAATTTAATGATTATATCTTCCCGTGAAAGCACAGTAGTCAAGCCTCAAGGCTTAATTTAATGTGATCCGATCTACTTGTACTTAGTGCACATACATACATCCTTGTGAATGTACATAGAAGCGTATGTGGTGCAATCAAAGTATATTCCCAAAGGGATCCTTTTGGTTTTAACCGCTCAGTTTCAACAACCTCATAAAACCTCGAAGCTTTCACTGAACTGCTAAAATTTGTGTGAAATATATTCCATGCTCTAAAAGCCCTTTCTTTTCTGTATCGAATTTCTGCGAATCGACCTCATATTTAGATTTAAGGCCCCACCGAATCACGCGTGATCGATTTCACAGTCGAAAATAAAACAACCATCTTGTCTATACCAGTTTTTGGCAATACGTTGTTATTTTAGCTTGGATGATTAAATGTTTGAAAATAAAAGTCTACAGAGAAATTGCTATCTTACTAATATTATAGATGTAAAAGTTTTTATATTTTGATGTTTAGATGTTCGGATGTTTGTTACTCAATCACGCAAAAATGGCAGAAAGTATTGGAATGAAATTTAGCACCTAGACAGCTTATTGCCTGGATTGACATATATAATACTTTTTCCGGTAAGTGGACCAGGGACCGATCTATTCGAAAAAATCGTATTTATGGTCCAAGTGGTTAGAAATCATTTCGTACCATCGTTCTTAACCGAATTAAATGATTGTATTACAGTTCGAAAGGTGTTTTAAGGCGCCGCATAGCAAGCAAGGCGCCGCTAATTGAATTACTGTGACAGGCATTGGCAAATTCTTCAAAATACGCAGGTCTACTTACTACAGGCGTCAATGTTAAAAGAGGTGAATTTTTTCTTAAAATTAAATCAAAGTTGTTGACCATTTCAGTGTTAAGTTCAAAGTCTTACTTAAAAATGTGAGAAACATTTGCATCGCCCTTCAATGTTGATCGCGATTTGCTAAAACTCATTGTGGTCGTGTGGGATCGAGAAAATATCTATAAAACGATTGACAATTTCGAGTTTAAAATAGAAAGGAAACATCTAAATGGTATAATATTTGGACCTAATCTACCTAAGAGGAGCTGCGGTTGAAAACCCATCATTTATCAAGTTTCCAAAAACGCTGAATATTAAAAAAAAAATCATCAAATTTTGTTTACATTAAGCTACGATATTTCCATCGATTTACACAAGAAATATGAGCATATTTTCAACATCTTCATGAGGTCTTGAATAACTAAGCTGATGTTTGTATATTTTTTGATTTTAAGTCAAAAATAACAAAAACAGATTTTCTCTAACAAAATTTCCACTAAAATGTTAACAATGTGTGACAAAAACCAAGAAATTTCAAAACACACGAAAAAATCAGTATACTCACGAAACTAGGGGCCAAATATAGAAAAAATGCGTTTTTAGTTTTTCTCTCTGACGACAGGATTTTTTTTAAAAGACTTTGAAATTTCAAGGATATGATTATGTAATTCAAAAACTTATTTGAAAATTTAAGCGCAATATAGAGTAACAATATGGGTATCTAATTAAAGAAAACATATCCAGAGTTAAAAAAGGTATTGAAAATATCCTTTCAAATATTTCTTTAATTCTTAACGAATAAAGTTAAAAGGATGAAATTCGAAGATATGGCAGTGCTCATAAATATTGGTCATTAACATATATATATCGTTTTTAATAGATTTGAAAATTTCTAGAACATTCAAGGAAGAGGTTTTAAAAGATGCCCTTCAATATCTATTCGTCAATGTGAACCAAAAAAAGTTTATTTTTTCAATTCTAAAGAATTTAATTTGTTTGATACTCATCTTGTTATTCTACATCGCACTGAATTTTAGAAATAATTTTTTTTTGAATTAATCATATTCTTTAAACTTCAAATTAAATAAACCCTGACGATAGAGAAGAAACCAAAAGCAATTTTACTATATTTGGCCGAGTATATTGGTTTTTTGTGTGTGCAAAATTTATAAAAATTAATAAATTCCTGCCTGAATGACCAAAATCTATTTAAACTTCGAATAAAGATCCATATTTTTCGCCGCCTGAAAAAACAGTAAGCAAGTAAGAAATTTGAAATTTGAAGATGATAGCTGGAAAATGAGTGCTGTAGTATGGAAGCGTAATTCGAGATCCAAAACAAATATTTTGCAGTCTTTTTCAATTGCAGAAGGAATATATGCAAACTCTTTGGTGTTATAAAAGACTATTGAAAACACAAAGATTTCAATGGGTAACGCTATTTCTTCTATCAAATATCACTTAAGCGCTGGTTATGCTTACATATCAGTGTAGGGCATAACATGAGCAATATCACATAGAGCATCTCTTTAATGAGTTTTGCATGCAAGCGATTACCCGACGCAGCGCATGACAGGGCACGACAGCGAAGTCTGTTGAATTTTGATTTTCCGCTATGTGACACTTTCGAAGAGAGATGCCACTCTCATTGCTTGTGAGAATTTACTCTTGGTCTGTTCCAGTACCCTTCAGATTTACAGTACTTACTCAGAAATCGTGCGCGTATACACATTGGCATATTCAT
>JAPVRG010220637.1:0-13031 GCA_029783565.1 Rhagoletis cerasi | reverse complement strand
AATCAAATTTTCTTTGAAATATTGAAAGTCAAACGTCAAAATTGCTATATTTCTCTTTGCAATTAACGAGAATCATCGTAAACTTCTTTATCGACATGCCTAACGAATTCTGTCGTTAAGTGTGTTTTTGGGAATAGCCTATTCGCTACTGCAAGCTACAAACGTCGTTCATTATCAATAACGATTATCGGCCGTTAAGAAAAATGGGAATACAATTCGGAATTAGCGGGTTAAACACAAACATTTTCAGTTTACTTTGAAAAACAAACACAATTTTTTTTCGTTCCTGTATTCTAAATGTCCTTGTGCCCGCGAACTTTCTTATGCCTCCACAAAACTAGGAAGTTTTATTCCAAAGTACATCGTATGACACCACAGGCCTTTTAAAAGTCAGAAAAAAAAGGCGAATTAGAGTCACAGTCCTCAACCGAAAATTATAGATATTATTAATAATCAATAACTAAACTTGGCCAAATATTTTTTAAGTCTAAATGTCTAAGCGAGGAAAACCACCTTTTGAAATATATTTCAACAAAAAATGTTATTTAATTACCATAGAACAAACCTTGGGTCTATGAAATTATTTTGTGTTAAAGTAAATAAAAGCTTATAAAAAATGTAAATGGGAGGTGGTAACCTTCGTTCGTTATTTCTGTTTAAAATCTATTTAAGTCCTCTTTCATTTGACACCAAACTTGTTCAATTTGGATAAGCGGTTTGTTTATTATCCGGAACGGACTTTTATTTCGGACTTAAAAAATAGCTGGCCAAGTTTAACTGTTGGAAAGAATAACTGCTATTTTCGGTCCCTGGAAAAAACGAATGGAGTTTCTTCGCTTCAGGTATTATAATACAAGTTTTTTTTGGTATTCGTGATGAGTAAACAAAGGTTTTACTTATTAAATTTTTAGCCTTGATTGTTTTATGCGTAGCTAGAAAAGTTATCCGGCAGAGGTTTAAGGAAAATTGAGTTTTCTTCTTAATCCCTTCATAGAAGAGTTTAATTTTTTTTAAGCTCATATTGGGTTAACCCCATTCAGGCGTGCCGTGATGTATTCGTAATACGAAAAGTCACTCATACGCCATGTACTTCAATAAATATGATGGCAGAAAATAAAGAGCAATTCGAAATCTTCTATCTAACAGGAATTTGACCTAGAAATTCACAGCTCTTGAAACTGTTTAAATTTTTCGAATTTTGAAAAGTTCAATAAAGTGTCCGCTTAAAAGTACTTTTTTCGTGTTAAAACATGCTGTTAAATACATATGTTTAATAACTAGCAGTTCTTGTGAAAATTGGGTATTTCAAAAACCGAGTTGCTACTGTATTTTAAAACACGAAACTACTCTACTTTTGTTAAATTTATAATTATATTTAATAATTTCATTTCGAAATTTCAATTAAAAAAAAATAATAATAATTTTATTAGTAGCAAAACCTAAAACGACGGTACGACAAATATCATCGTAATACTATTATTCCATGAATTAGTAAGTATACGCCTTAAATAGAAATGAAAGTACGAGCAGGAATGCTTCGAATCACCAATGCTTAACTGATTCGAACTAATGAACTAAGAATGTTCCTTACATGGTTTCCCTATTGATTTGTTAAGAACTAAGGAATCTTTCGATTATTGTACATTGCTTTGCCAGCAATTTAACATTGTCAAGGCTGTGAGGGCGTAGACGGAAAACTCGGTCAAAAAATGGTAGACTATGGTATTTGGTTTCAATGAAAAAAGAAGAAAAGCAAAAACGTTAATTTATTTGCATATTTACAAACATAAATAAACATATAAAAGCTGCAGTTATACATACATGGGTATTGAGGTCGTAGGTGCAAATATATAGTACATATTACAAATTCTGCTATGTACAACTAAGACCCTCCTTAGGCATACATAAGCCGTCATCGATTCGCCAACAGTTAGCGAGTGGCGAAACGAACGAACTCAGTGAGATACAACCAAACTCGGTAACTACCATCCTTGCTAGCTAACTTTGTTGTTGCTTTCACATACAAAATTTTTCGTTAAGCGACCGGAACTCAAACTTAGCGAGCAGAGAAGTGGCGAATCGATGACGGCTATATGTACATGCATACATACATACATACGAGGCCCTAATCTTTTGAGCCGCTAATCGGCAATGAACAGCAATGAAAGTGTGTAGACATAGCGACAGGAAACGCATTTATACGAATGTGCTGACTAAATGCAAGCAAACATATGTACATGCGTAGACGCAGTAACTAGCACATATGTAGAATAGCAGCTCTAACACTGCGTCTACAAGGCCTTGAACTGGGGGTGCTTGCGCGGCAGTTCTTTTTTTTGCAAATGGCGCAAGTGACACACAATCGGCAGTACACCTACGAGTAACTAATTTAATTTAAACACATTTTTTTTTTAGTAAATATTTCACTTTCTTGTTAAATGCAATTAACAATTCGTTTACAGTAAGGCTTTTGATTTTCGCGTGAACGTTTCTCACTCGCTGTGTAAGCGGTACGTTTGGTGTCAAAATTTACATAAGAACATAATAATATTTCTAACACATCGCATATTTTAAAGAAAAACCAACAAATTACAACTTCTGGCAAAACACCCAAAATAATTTTGAGTTATTTCCAATGTAGTTTTCATTTTAAAACCAAAAAAGCGTATTCAATGTTTTAATATTTATTACAAAACTAGTACAGAGTTATTTGTTGAATTGTAGTTTTTACAATTTGTAATTTTATTTTAAACAGCTTAAATTAATAAAGTATATTTGTAAAAACAAAAAAAAAACAGAGAAAATCAAATCATACGGTAAGTTGAAAATATGTCGGAGTCCCTGTGGTCTGATGCTATGAAGAAAAGTGAATATTTTTTCTTTTCAAATAAAAAATGGTGTGTATTGGTTTTACTTGGCTAAGTTTATGCATATTTCGCTAAATAAGCATAGAAATAGATTTAAAAATATATAGTAAAAGAAAATGAAGTTGTTAAACGTTTGCAATTTTAAATAAAAAAAAATTAATGAACATTGTTGAACAAACCCAACTACTTCAAGCTAATTTATTCAATTTGGTCTAAACTATGTAAATATATGTGTAAATTAATATCTAGCCATCTGTTAAATTAGCTGGCTTATGAAATCCTTTAATTGAATTTCTGTTAACTTCACGATTGAGTGTACATTTTAGTTATTTACGAACGCCATGAAAATATTAGCTTCTAACATTTGAAATTAAATAAAAACAAACAAAAAAAAATGTAAAAAGAAGAAGGCTGAAATGTATTGGAGCGCCATGCTATTATTTTCTTTACGCAGAAACTACTAACAACTTTGAAAAAAAGTTAAGATTATGAGTTTCCTGCTTTTTATAATAAAAAATCAGTTGCAGGCAGCCAAAGCTTTACATATGTATATAGACACATATTCTCATAATGTTGTTCCATACTAATTTAATACCGAGTGCACGGTGTACGGCTTCTTTTTAGTGTTACAATGTAGTCAATTCAAATTACGAAATACCGAGAGAGAATGATTTCACAAATTTTGTTAAAAAAAATCCAAGCACGGCAACAGTGGCATGAAAACCTGTGAAGGGCTTTTTTGAACAGATGTATTGTTAAACGTAGAAGCCCATCATTTGCGCTCAGACTTCTGCAGTACTATCTGAATGTAAGCTCCATAAGATAGTCAGTTGATTTTCATACGAAAGAACATCTCTAAGATGTAACTGTTATGTTAAATAAAGTAATTGAAAAAAAGTGTTTATTTACAGACAGTTTTTTAACTATATTTCATGAATCCTTATTAGCCCTTAACTCTTCGTTTATGGGATATGAGCCCAGCCTACATTTGCTGCATTTATTTTCGGGGGTGGTTTAATAAGACCGTGACTTTTTGAACAAAAGGTTGAAGTTTCAGTTCAAAAACGACTTCTCTTCTCTTTGAACTCTATATACATTAGTGTGGTACTTAAAAAAAATCAAATTAACGATTTTTTCAGTCTCGCCCCTCAATCGGGAATACCAGGATTAAAGGTATCACATGTAAATTTTGGTACCGAACGGAGACGGTTAAGGCGTGCCACACAGGGGTCAAAATTCAGATTACTCTATGAAGACTCAAAAAATTCAAATTATTATTTTTTTCATCTAATACCCAAAATCGATACTACCATAGTTGAAGATAGCTCATTCAAATATTGGTTCCGATTGGAGACGTAGGGTACTCTGAACTCTGCCCCCTGTGCGACACGCCTTTGCCATCTCCAATCGGGACTAAAATATTTTTATTATATCTTCGACTATAGTAGTATCGACGTAGAAGTTGCGGTTTAGGAAATCTGACGTAAAATTTTGTTTCATACATTTAGGGACCACCCTAATATACATTTTTTATTCAACGTTTTTTTGATTTCTTGATAGGTTCAAAAAAATAATCAGCCTCATTGCGTAAGTCGTAAATTAGACAAAATTTCACGACTCGACAACACTAGCATTGTCTACAGTCGTGCTGGAATAAGTAAACGACGAAATTCGTCGAAAACTATACAGTGCAGCCAAGTTTTTTCGTTTTAATACACTAGTCGAGTGGAAATTTTAGGCAATGACGGGAAATTTTCGATACGATTCGACACTCGAAAAACGACTTGCATTCCACACGACTCTCGCAATGAGGGTGAATATGATTTCTCGATGCCTCCACAATAAATATTTGTTTGAACGATGATTTCAATGCGAATTTATACAAGGTGGTGTTGGGAAGGCAGCTGACTTTTTCGCCGTAGTGAGCGTTACGTCAAAATGATGTGTTTGTTGTAATTTGACAAAACGAATTCCATATAATTTGTTAGTGTATGTTTTTACTTATATACGGCTAACACCACCTTGTATTATTGCACCATGGATGATTTCATTTTTAGTTTCTCCTAAAGCCACTTCTCTAGGCCTGGTATCATTAAATTATGGTTTTGATTGGCGCGGCTACCATTTATTGGTTTGAACCGAGACCGAAAATTCCAAAAATCGCCCTTTGCTTGGTGAAGTTGCGCCCGTTGTTCTCATCAAGTTTAGGCAGGTCCTTCTGCCGTTGGTTCTTCCATTATGTTCGTGGGTGCCCTTTCTTTTGTTGTCCATCCTTGGGTGCTAAGCCCAAGGATCTTTTGACCGGATTTATCACCTGTTATGCACTTAACTCAGACCATGCTTTTATAAAGCTCACACAGTTCGCCATTCCATATTCTTCGGCATCCGTTGCCCACACGAACAGGGCCATAGATATTACAAAGAGTAGTACTCTCCAAAGCCACCAAAACCTTCAGGGCTCTGCATTTAATTTGCCTATCCAGCCCAAAGTAGCACCTGTTGACATGAATTAGTCATTGATTTACATATTTTGAAACGAATTTCCGTCATCTCTTGTCAATTTGGTTTGGAAACACGCCGTATTCGGCGTTGTGCCGTCTTCGTGTGATTTTTCAAAGGAAATGGCACAACGCCGAATCCCGTTTGTCTTTAAACCAAAATTGACAAGATATGCCGGAAATTCGTTCCAAAATACATCATACCCTGCGAAAAAAGTGAGTTAATATTTTCTCTTTCTCGCGGCTAACATTATTTGTGATAAGGCTCAATCAGTTGGATTCGCACTTTGCTTTTGGATTGGGCAGAGTACACTGAGAGTCCGATCTTCGGGCATATATATCTGACCAAATTGTGTTTCACACCAAATACCTGCACCCAATTAGCTCTTCATCGCCGGTTTTGAATAGCTCAGCCGGTATTCTGTCGTCTCCAGGGGCTTTGTTTTTCTTAAGCCTCATTACTGCTGTTTTAACCTCGTCTTGGTCTTCCCAGCATCTCAAGCTATTCGCAATCAAGCATTTTTACCTCGTTTTTCTTCCTTCACTCTCTCGCATCGCTATTGTCTGTAAGATAGCTTGGTATGCGGCTTATTTCTCTGCAGGTGCAGAATGTGCCTTTTCGACAACGACCAAAATTAATTAAAGAATTTCTTTAGCATTGAAATTGATGAAGCAGAGTGCCCATAGTATATATAAAGCAACTATTTCGCAGCAGCTTCCTAACAGCTATGCGGCAGTTGAGGAGAGTAGTACGAGTATTAGCAATTAAATTGCCACGCGAAAAATTCGAAAAACCACGCACACAGAAATAATTATCCCTAGGCTTCGAGTTCTTACTGTACTACCCTTGCCCTATCTCTACGCAAATGTTTGGAAAATTTTTATACAACCATGACACGAGATTTCGCTTTTAGAACTATTTACTCGTAATAAGTCTAAAATTTTTATAAGAAACACAAGTTGATTTGAGTAAGTCGAAATAAATGCCTTACTGCGCGTAAAATATAAATAACTGATATTGAACTTTGGGTCAATACAGAATACCTAAATTGCTTGCTAGTCTGCTCGAAGATGAGCAGATAAATAATACATTGCTACCAAAATATTTCAGCTTCCACAACCTATAAATTATATAATTATAGTATATATAAAACGAAGCTTGCTAATTAAAGAAATAAAAATTTCAGTAGCTATGTGAACTTTTTGCTGAACAACCGTGTACATATGTATACATATACAGGGTGTCCCAAAAGTCGACGTCAAGCTGGAAACGGGTGACAGGCCAGCACAAGGTGGCGTCACTCTCTGTCTCGCTCATATTTCGTAAAATGACTCTCTACGTCTCACTCAAGCTAGAATTACCTTAAAAGTTACGGCTTCAACAAAAGTCTTGGGTACACTACAACCATTTTAAGTAAGAAACAAATTTTCAAAACTGAGTTTCTTTACAAAAATCGAAATTGTCCATCATTTAAGCAAAAATCTGGCAAGTGTCATACCATTTTGGAATCCCTATCAAATGCGCCAACTTTCAAAGTGACTTGCCAAACTAGTGTAGTACATTTTTTTTTTCAGTACAGACCGTTAAAATTGGGCGAAGCATTAAATTTAAAAATTTTTTTGGGCAAAAAGTGTATTTTTCTTCCAAGCTAGAGTAGCTGGCTATAAATTTTAGACGGAAATTTCCAGACGCATTACTCAGAATTACATAATAAAAATAAAATTGAGAAAAAGTGGAAACTTATACTAACGGGAATTAAAAAGCTATCACAGTGTGTATATTTTTTCGTGTTTTTTTGAACGCCTATAATTTAAAAAAAAAAAAAGACATATTTTTTTATATTTTTCTGATAACTATTATGAGCTGGCTGTCGCCCGTTTCCAGCTTGTCGTCGACTTCTGGGACACCCTGTATATAAAATTCATATGAATTAATTTAGCTGTTTTAACAGCACTCAAACTAAGCATCTAAATTATTAATTAATTAATTAGATCTTCTCAATTATCCAATTGTCTAACTGGGAAGACAAGTCTTCGCCTAAACCGTCCAGGACACTGATACAAAAGACTTAGTATGGTAGTATCCTTTTTATCGTATCGGCTGCATCCACAAAAGTCGTGAGAAGTTACGCCCAGAAATGGCGCGTGTCTGCCGATTATAAAAGTTGCTTCTTGTTCGTCGCCTTTACAATTCACCTGTACGTTACAATGGTCTGGCGCTCATATTATTTAAGGGCGAACTGACTCAACCATCTCTTTGGTAGGACGGAGGTTGTTAACTATTTTTTGAAGGATTTCACAGCTAGTTATCAGTGAAAATGCATCATACTCCTTTTGGGGTCATCAGATCAGCCTTAAGAAAGTTGCTATTGTCTGGCAGATGGTAGCTGAAGTAAAATGCCTGATGCTCAGAATAATCACCAACAGCACTCCTCACAACGGACTCCAAGCTAACGGCGAACTTCCCCAATCAAGGGAAAAGTAGCGTTGGGATTATTTCAACTCTTAGCGACTAAGATAAGTTCACCTGTGTTAGGCACCCACTTGGTCATCAGATTGAATTAAATTGATACAAGACCATACAGGATATCCAGAAACCATAGTGACAATACAGGTGTGAGCTCAAATGGGTTGGCTCCCTCTTAGCGAAATGTTGTACATCACGGATGCCCAGAGTTTCTAAGGCAATAAAATAATGGTCTGTTTAAGATTCAAAGTTTTGTTTTTGCAAGCGCGTAGTAGTGGAAGAGATGAAGCTAAACACTTTTCATAACCTTATCGGCTCTGCCGCCACGACAGAAGTCTTTAACTGTGTAATCTGCTTGTTTTACGTGTGGAGCAGTGCCCTGCAATGAAACAAATCACTGCACCTCAGGGAATTTTGCTGGGTTGTCAAGTGAAAAGTTCACAGAATTACATAGTCAGGGTATTCGTTTAAACGCGTAAATGCCTCGTAATCATGTAAACCTCGTAAACTTACTTAATTTTGTAAGGGACCGAAAATAGCAGATATTCTTTCCAACAGTTAAATTTGGCCAGATATTTTTTAAGTCCGAAATAAAAGTCCTTTCCGGATAATAAACAAACCGCTTATCCAAATTAAACAAATTTGGTATCAAATGAAAGAGAACAGAAATAACGAACGAAGGTTACCAACTCCATTTATATTTTTTTTATAATTCAATACAAAATAATTTCATATACCTGACCCAAGGTTTGTTCTATGGTAATTAAATAAAATTTTTTGTTGAAATATGTTTCAATAGGTGGCTTTCCTCGTTTAGACATTTCAGTTTTAATGCTATTTTCTTGTTCTTTCATTTCATCCCAAATTTGTTTAATTTGGATAAGCGGTTTGTTTATTATACGGAAAGGTGTTTTATTTCGGACTTACAAAATATTTGGCCAAATTTGACTGTTGAAAAAAATAACTGTTATTTACGGTCCCTGGTTTAAACGAATACCCTGAGTATAAACAAACTTTAAATTCAAATTTGGATAATTTTATATTTTTTTTAAATTTTTTTGTTTTTGTTTTCACACTCGACCAATTTGAGTTTTTAACTCTTAATTTATTTTAGCTTCGGATTTTTATTAAAGCATTTAAGTTCAATATTGCATTATCATGGATAGATTTAAATTCTTCTGTGTAATATGTTAGACTTTTTAGTTATTTACTGTATTGCGCTACAAAACAAAACAAGTATCATATATTTACACACTGTACTCATCTCTTACGCGGTTTTTAGTTTATTCATTAAATGTAAAAATATAGCAAAAGAAAAACGCACTTGCTTTATTTTCAAACACAAAAAATAAATTTATTATGCTTTAAAAAAAAAATTTGGCAATGCAGCGGCTGTATGTATATCAATTACCGTGAACATTACTGTATATACTCGTATAGAAATATGCGTATGTTATATGAAGTCGTGGTTGGAGAAGCTACTTTTCAAACACATTCATTCGCGTTTCTTGTTTAGTTGGTTTTTGTACACTCAATTGCAATTATATAACTAATTAATATTTAAAAATGCAAACGTTCTAGAATTCTTATGTGAAAACGAATGAATTAATTTTAAGTAATCGTAATCGTAATCGTAATCGAAGAAAATCAACGTACCAACAACACACCAGCTGCATATAATCCACGACCTCGTATAGCATATTTTGTCCTGCATACATATGTACACATAATCACATATCGTACTTACATACTTACTATCAATACCTAAAATTGCAATGCGCAGCTTTAAACAATTTCAGTTGGTGGCTAGCTGGTCGTATCATTGTAATTTATTTTTTTTTTTTTGCTTCCCACACCTTACATACATAAATGCGTACATCTGTATCACATGCAACTCTTGGTGCCTACATACTCGTAAATAAAATTTATCATATGAATCAAAAGAACACCCTCTCACTCTGATTTATGTATGTATGTGCATGTTGTCAACAACTTAATAAGCCTAATATACCAACTGACCTCGTTTATCATGGTTATATCCATCAGTGTTAATTGTACTTGTTATTTTACATCGTATATTCCTACTCCTCCTTTAAACTGCTTTTGGTCTGGAAATGCAACTGAAAATGCAAACATACAAATTTACATAAAAACATACTAACAAATAATAATATCAAATATGCTTGCTTGAATGAATGAATGATGATATACATACAATAAACAGAGCACTTCAGCATTCAAAATGTTAAATCTAGTAGCTTTGCCAAGATTAATGAAGCTGAAAAGTCGCCCGAAACGAAGGACAAATCTGACGAAGAAGCAGCGTATCTTAGAGACACTACCTCATTTCCAGAAATGAGTGGTGGTAGTCAAATTAAGACAACTATTACAACAGCTGTAACGAGAACAGAAATGGCGTATATGCACGATACTGCATTGGATAAGCCGGCAAAGAGAGTTGTGCCTACATCAAAAGAAAATGCTGAAACAGAAGAAACGGCAAATGAGTTGACTAAAGCGTCTAAAGTCGATGATAGTACGAATTTGGACCAGCTGCAAAGTCGTGTTGATGTCAAGCGTAAGATTCTAGAGCTAGAAAAAACCAAATATAGCGAACCAGCAGCAGCTATAGACAAGCAAAAGTCTCTGGCAGATATGGGAGAAAAATTGCCAGCAGTCAGAAAGGTGGTGAAGGACTTCGAAGGCAAGATGCATGACTATGCTGTGGAAACAGTGCCATTCAAAGTGAGACCGCGCCAGCCCTCACCGGCTAAAGTGAATGACAATGCTTTAGAGAAGCAAATTTTAACAGAAGTTGATCTGGCGCTGGAGCAGCTTGGGTCACATGAGCCACCAGCTGCAGAAGTAAAATTGTCGCCAGTTCAGGCTTTAGAAGCTAGATTGAGTGATGATGATGTGCCTAAGGAGGAAGTGTGTGAAAAGGTGTGCTTGAAGCGTAAAATGTTCGAGGTTGCTAGGGATGAAGTGGATAGTTTGATGCAGGTGCACGAAGTTGAACCAATCCCAGTTACAGCGAAGGTAAAAGATATAGCGCAAGTACTTGAAAGTGCCGAGGGAGTGTTTGACAGAGTAAGTGCAGAGAAGGTTATAATTGAACCAAGCGATTTCAATAAAACTGGTGAGTTGCAGGCTGCTGAAAGTGAGATCTCTGAAAATTTACCAAACGTTAAGGATGTTGTTAAAACATTTGAGCAGCGCGCGGCAATGTCTTCGGCCGAAAGCTCGCCGCTCCCTGTGAGGAAACGTGTTGTACGCGAAGCGAAAGCAACAGATGTTTCGTATTTAGATAAAAATATTCTTAATCAAACTGATGAAATCTTAGAAATGCTAGCCGGCTGCGAGCCACCAGCGCATGAGGTAACACTTACGCCAGCCGAGGCACAGAAAGACTTGCATACTACTTTAGCAATGGAACAATTACCTGAAGTTTCTGAAATTTTAATAAGCAAGCCAAAAATGGCAGACATAACCCTAGATAATTTCCCCAATCAGACACTGAGCGATACAATAAGCAAACCTGTTGAAAGTACAGAGAAATATAGCCAAAAAGACGCTAAACATTTTCCATTAAAAGAGAGGCCAATAGACAATAAGGATCAGTTAGATACTAAAGTCCCAGTTGAATTTAAGTTAGACGAAAGCCGACAGTGTTTAGAACTGAAAGATACCGCAACGATATGTGATAGAAAAGAAATTCCAAGTGAAGAAAAAATTGTGATAGACAATTTAAGCTTCCCATTGATAGACAGAGAAAGGATTGATTTAACTGTACAGCAGCGTACGGATACTAGTGTGAATGTGATTAGCGAGTATAGAAATAAAATGCATGAAACTGAAAATTACGAACGCAAGTTGGATATATGTGTAGGAAAGGAGAAGCACAGAACTGAAAGCTCAGAAACAACTTTGCACACAACAACTTCCGATACACTCACAAAAACTTTTCCAATAACTATAAGTACTACTAAAACAACTACTGAACAAAAGGATATTAAGTTTAAAGCTGACGAATCCACTTCCAAAACAAGCAAAGATTTTGTATCGCAGCAGCAAACTATTCATACTGCAACTGAGAATATAGATTCAACAAATAAAACTATTCAGTCCACATGCGTAAAACATTCCGATTTGGAAACATTCAATGTACCACTTGTGCCTTTACAAAAGCCTACCACAACCGATCAGAGCATAACAGAAAAAATGTATCCAATAGACAACTTAAACCTAATCGTAACACCATTGCAAAAAGACTGCCTACAAGAATTAAAAGAAAATACAGAAAATGTCAAAACGACTAATGAAGAATCATATTTTTATACCCAATACAAATCAGAAATATCCAGTTCTAAAGTAACAGATGTAAAAGGTACCGAACACAAATATATTTCGGAAGTTGCAACTGGAGCAACAGTCACACAGAAAATGTCCCAATTAGACGACAAACCCAAATCTCCACTTGACGTTACCAAATCTATTCCCCACACATACTCTTCTGATAAATTCGACGAAGAACTCGAAAGCCCGATGATCACTGCCTTCAAACCAGGTGTGCCCTTCATTCCATCGTCTACCAAACCAGAAGACAAAGGTGTGAAGCCTGTCGAACCGATTTCGAAGCCAGACGACAAACTTGACGTAACGAAGCCTATTCCACAAGCATACTCTTCTGATGAATCTGACGAAGAATTCGACAAACCTAAGATTATTGACGTCAAACCAGGTGCGCTCTTGATTCCATCGGCTGCCAAACCAGAAGGCAAAGGTGTAAAGCCTGTTGAACCGATTTCGAAGCCAGACGACAAACTTGACGTAACGAAGCCTATTCCACAAGCATACTCTTCTGATGAATCCGACGAAGAACTCGACAAACCTAAGATTATTGACGTCAAACCTGGTGTGCCCTTGATTCCATCGGCTGCCAAACCTCAAGACAAAGGTGTAAAGCCTGTTGAACCGATTTCGAAGCCTGACGACAAACTTGACGTAACGAAGTCTATTCCACAAGCATACTCTTCTGATGAATCTGACGAAGAACTCGACACACCTAAGATTATTGACGTCAAACCAGGTGTGCCCTTGATTCCATCGGCAGCCAAACCTGCAGACAAAGGTGTAAAGCCTGTTGAACCGATTTCGAAGCCTGACGACAAACTCAAATCTCCACTTGACGTAACGAAG
>JAPVRG010220635.1:0-13293 GCA_029783565.1 Rhagoletis cerasi | reverse complement strand
CCGTTATATGGGAGGTGGGCGTGGTTATTGTCCGATTTCGCCCATTTTCAACACCAACCTACCTTGTGTAAAGGGCAACCTACATACCAAATTTCATTAAGATATCTCAATTTTTTCTCGAGTTATCGTGTACACGGACGGACGGACGGACGGACAGACAGACATGGCTTAATCGATTTCTCTTTTCATTCTGAGCATTTTGATATATATATGTCTATATCGGTCTCGATTCCTTTAGGCTGTTACAAACAACCGTTATGTGAACAAACTTAATATACCCTTGTGCACAAGTGCGCTCGGGTATAAAAAACGTAAAGTGGTCGTGCCTAAGCCCCTCCAAAATACCTCCCCACCACCTACCACCCCTAACTAAAAAAAAATTTTTTTGTTGCTTTTTTTTAATGAGATATAAAATGGTTGTGATAAAACAAATCCAAAACCCTACCCCACCAACTTCCGCCCCAAGGAAGCAGGCGAAACTGTTGTGCTATTTGCTTGTTCAGTAGTAAAACGCAAACAATCAGCAGCATACACATCAATTTCGGCTACCACAGCTATTCGTCTTGTCTTTGTTCGTCTTGAGGATTCAGACCGACTTATTCTGGGATGTCCAAGATCAATATTATTTTCAGGTGTTTGTATATCACTATTGAATAAAAACGAGTCGTTTGTCGCAAGCCAATCAGAATGCTTTTCCAAAACGTATGATCTCGTTCGGTTGCATTCTCGCCAAATTGTGGAAATTCTCTTGCAGCAATAATTAACGCATTCTCTCAATTATTTAGCTCCAACTATATAGCCCTCGCTCTCGATTTCAATTTCAAAATATCAACTATTTTTTAAATTTTCTCTAGATTTGTACCGGTCTCGGAACACCAATTATCAAATATATACATGCGGCTAAATTCACATTCATAAGAAGCTCCTATCAGAAAAAACAAAAATTATAAAAATTAAAACTGTAAACATAACATTAACACACAAAACATAACGCACAAAAGAAACATAGACGATGATCACAACAAACAGCACCGAAAAGCACAATTGCACAGACAAAAAAAAGGCAGAAAATGGCGAGACCGCTTTGATCTGTACAAGATAACACAGAGACCGGCAAAAACTGGCCACTGAAATTTACACCATGTAATCCGTAAATGTTGACGAATATTTTATAATAAATTTGATGGTTAGCTTAGATTAACTTCCCAACTAAAAGGCTAAATGAAATTTTAGTTTACACACGAATTAGTACTAAAATAGACACATATGTTACATTAATTTTATAAAATAAACACAGCATGCCAAGAATTCACAAATTATCAAAATAATAGTTAATACCTTTCTTTACAATATTTAATACTTCCATTGGGCAAGCACTCCATTTTAAAGACGTTTTTATATTTTAATTACGACCTTCACTTTCAAGTTGCTCACGCTAAAAAGCCAAATTAATTTCATGCTCTTTCTTTTGAAGCTATTCTTCAAGAGGACAGTTAGAATGAAGAAAAAACAAGAATACATTTTAATAGCTAGATCTATTATGATATAGTGTTGATACATTTCAATCCAAAATTTTGACTTTGATTTTTATATTTTTGGCCTATGAGAGCGACCACTGTGCGTTGTCGCCGCTTCTGTGGATTGGAGTACCCGTAACACAAAATATACGCCACGCGAACAACACAAAAATAACTAAAATGAAATGTAATAAAAAGAAAAAACTAAGTGGAAAAATATATACTAAGTATATCTACATTTAAAAAATGTCAATGAAACCATAAAAATGTCTACGTCGCATGTGTATGAGTTAAGATATGTGTTTGGTGAGAGAGTGAGTGAAGCGACTCAAAGAGCACATGAACAATATAGCAATGGATCCAATGCAACGTAGGATCCGCAGCATCGATAGCAAGCGCTTTTAGACACTTAAATATACATATGTACAAACGGTGCAGGTTCGAAAGCTACGAAACCATGAACAAAATACAAAATTTTATAGCAAAAACAGCAAAAAGGTCACTGCAAGAATGTCCCCAAACCCGGCTGTCAAGTGTTGTTGGCCGTGGCTGTTGGTTGTTTGCTCTTCCATTGGCCGTTATCACGCGCGCGCAACAATCAGGCGAGAGGAGCAGTGTAGGGATGGAAAGAAGGAAATCGTTACGATGAACGTTCTCCTGTGCTAGCTAACAACACTCCGATGTGCTGCACAACATGTCTATTGATATGTTGAGTGCCACGGTTCAATTCTCTTACATCCATATATTTTATTGGCACTTTGCGTGGCGCTACTGCTGCTGCCGGTGACTGTGGTTTGAGGTTATGTGTACAAGACTGTGGCAACTTACATCGATATTGGAGCACATAGTGTCAATAGCAGTTACCACAATTGAATTGAAAAGTTTTTTATTTTATTTGATTAGTTGTGGCGAGCACGCTGATGATAAGACCTTACTGAGCTTACATACGTGCAGGATGTAGTCGATGTAGTGCTCCTGTTTGCATTTGAGAAGTTTAAACAATGTTTCTTTAAATTTAAGTAAGTTTTAAGTAGGCAGCGGACATGGGTTAAACAACTTTTAATACCGGCGCACTTAACCTCTTAACAGTAATCAAAATGAAAATCACTCGCCTTAAATCTTTTGTTGAGACAAAGTAAGCGCCACGGATAAAGTGCGTGATCCTTGAGGTTTTTCGTTGCGAACAGGCAAAAGGGTCAATTTCAAGTTAAATGAAAGTGCTTGCCAAGCTGATATGAATTTTTAATAAATATAGTGAAGTATTCTTCAAAAAAAGGGGGACCTAAGTCAGTGGAAAAGAAGGAAAAGTAAAAGTGATTAAATATTAAAACAACACTCAAGACAAAGTGAATAAGAAAAAAAGCCAGACAGATTAGGTAAAGATGTCTTTGAGAAAAAGGTTGAATTTCGAAATGCTTCAATGAAAGCAACGAAACTTGGTGGAAAGTTGAAGTGAAAAGTGCGCTGAATGACTTAAGCGGCCAACAAAAATCAATTAGAGCGCAAAAATTAAAAACAAATGGACGTTAAAAGTGCCTGGGACTGTAAAAGGATCAATGACATTTATATAAAGGTAAAAAGGAGCGCTCAGGATGAGTTAAAGATGTCAGGATTAAGTGAGTAAATCAGAGAAACGCATTCGGGCGTAGTGCAAGGAATTTCAACAAAATAAATGAAATAAAAAGAAAAAACAAAACAGCAGTAAGCAGCAAACAGGGAAGTAGTAGGATATTTAAGATTATAATGAAATTGCAAATGTTAATCACAAGAAAATTGAAAACAAAAGCCCGCAAGAGCAACAGCGCAGCGCGCCCAAGTGCTGTTAAGCTGAAAAACACATAATTGCAAATGCAAAAAATGCTTGGAAAAAACAGATGCAGTAAATTAAAAAGGCGCGCAAAATGGCGGTGAAACAAATAGAAATAGGCAGTGAGAGGGCGAGTAAAAGATAGCAGGCAGCAAAGTTTAACAAAGATGCGGCAAAAATGCCACTTTCAAGATGCGGAAGGAACGCAAAAAATGGAAGCTGACAATGATGTTCTAGCGAAGCGCTTGATTTATGTATGAAATGGAAAGCAAAAGTTTTGAAAAGCCTCCTGCACACACGCACACACAAAGCAAGCGAAAATTTCTACATCCTTTTTGCTGTTTTTATTTTTTCATCACTTAGCTTTAAGGCCGCTTTTGTTTTACAATATAAGTGTCTATTTTAAGGCGCTTAAGCAGAAATTTGCATTTAATTAAAAGAATGTGTAAAAAAAAATTTTGCATGTTCGAAGCGCTAAAGAAAGAAAAAACACAGACAAGAGCACAATGAGACAAAAGTTATGCCATTGTGTAGAGCGAGTTGTGAAGGGTATTAGAGGTGGCTATAGGCGCATGCTAGCTGCTGGTTTGGCTGCCTGCCTGCTTCAGCGACGCAATTGTAGACAGTTTCATGGGCGAAAAATGCGTACGCCGCGCGATAATTAAAAGTCAAGTGAAAAATTGCATTTTTACGCACAAAAAATGAGGAAATGAAATAACTGCGGCAATGAGAAAAAGGAGTTATGTAAAAGCGAAGTATGCAGTGTTAACTCACTTAACAGATGTATTAATAATAACTTTCTTTAAAAAAAAGGAATTGGAAAATGGTGGGAGGTTTGAAACAATTTGCGTGTAGAGGTTCTGAGATCCGTGGACATGCAAACACTGACAATTGGTGCGAAATAACTGAGGGAACTGAAACCTAAATAACTCACAATGAGATGTTTAGTTTTAGCGCTTCCTAGTAGCTGTCTAGGATTCAATTAGCGCATGGGAATATTTTCGCTAGGCGCATCCTATTTTAATTAGTCGAACCATCTCGAATCTCTAATGAATCAGCCCATTTCGCTTACGCTAGCTTCTGACAGGTCGGTTAGTTATGTTACTAGGTGTCTGCCTAATGTTTTATATCTAATATTCGAAAGATCTGGACATTCACACAGGAAATGCCGGACACTCTCTTCACTGCCTTTTAGCCGACAGCTGCGGCAAATCCTATTACAGGGTAGTCCTATTTTTGCTGCATGTTTGCCTGGGGGCCAGTGCCCACTGATGGTTGCTACAATTCTGAACACTTCTGTCCTTGATCTATTTAGCACTTCGAAGGTCTTCGTCCTGTTATAGTCAGCTCAGAGTTCTCTTGAGATCTTACAGGCCTGTATATCTGACCACCTGTTTTTAGCCAGTCCTAGGAAAGGCAGAGTAATTTCGTTTTGGATTATTAAAAGAGGGCAAATAAGTGCCACCGCTTCGGATGCATCCAGACAGGCTATTGTCTCCGCCAATTAATTAGCCCGAGATGGTATTTGACTGAGACATTAAGAATAATTACATTTTTTATTCCTTAACTAGTTTAGATTTGGTAATCGGAGACGCTATTGCCAGTAGCACCGCCTGGTTCTCAGAATAAAGTGTTGCCTAATTTTTTGTACCCGACTCTATTGCCTAAGATTTTACAGGGTTCTAAAATACTTAGAACTTCGGCTTGGTAGCTGCTTGTATCCTTTCCCAATTGTAGAGACAGAGCAACAACGAGCTCCTCTGAGTAGATTCCCACTCCCACACCGCAATCCTTGGCGTATGAATCCTTGGCGTATAGAGGGATAGCCTCTCTATCGGTCACTCGGTCTCTTCTGCATTCTTTTATGGATGGAAATATCACTTCGACGTTACAGCCGAAGTCTAGATTGCCTACCATATAGTCTGTGGTCCTTCCTAATTGCATTTTATTAATGATCAACCCATGTCCGAAATGCCTAGTCCCCCTGAGGCCTGACTCTCTTAGTCTGACCGCCGATTTAATAGCCAATTCTTTCAGTTGAAGATCGATAGGGATCAGGTTGAGAATAGCATTGTAGTGGGTCTCCACTCGGTCCAATCAAGCAATTTTTATTCTTTTTTTATTCCACACTAAAGCAGAGTGTTTTTGATTAGATTTAACGTGACGTTCTCTTTAAAATTGTATCAAGTAGGAGGGAGCTTAACTTTTCATTGGTTGAAGGGAGTGACGTAGCCGACTTTAATGCTTTCTTTATATTAATTTAGGCCCTGGAGTGCTTATTAGGTCGAATAAATAAGTAAACATCAAAAAATTAGCACCGGAAAGATTGCTCTGATCTAAACATTCCCTGACGAAGTCTCGAGTTAGTGGAATCATACACATGTTAAGGACAAGAACCATCGCTGATCTCTTTGTGAAAAGTCTACGTAGCAGCTAGTCTCAAGCTGACCCTTCGCGCGGTTATAGAAGTCCTGTCGTGAGAGAAATGAAATATAATTTTCAGCTCCTCTCACTGTGGGGACTACTCTGAACTCCTTGGACTACTGTGGACTTTATGGACACTCCAACTGTACTTAACTCTGTCCAACACTTAGGTCAGAAACTAAATTCATAAGTGTTGAGAAAGCTACCGAAGCTAAGATCTTTTTCCTCTTATTCCAACAAATAGATGGGAAAATTCTAAATACGCAACGTAAGAACTTTGGTTTGACACAATGATCAACCGACAACGAGTTTCATCTTCGCTTTAGAACGTAGGAAATGAAATAGAAGAAAGAAGTTTTCATGTTTTCTAAACATATCGTTCTCTGCCTTGATAAATGCTTTAATTTTTCTAACAAATATGCACTTATTCACTTTGCTTTTTTGTACTCTCTACTATTACTTTTTACTGCCTTACTTCACAGTGACAAGACCGCCATCAATTTGACAGCTTTTTATGCCATTTTTATAGTTTTGGGCGAACTGTCAGTTTGTTGTGTCGCGCGGTAATGGTTTGTATTCTTAATTGCAGCGTGTTGAGAGTATGCGATTTCATGTTTCCATTACTGGTGGTTGGTGTGAAATGTCGAAAAGCGAACGAAAGGTATTTATGAACATGAAAATGTTTAAAGATTAAACAAAGGCTTTGGAGATGAATTTTATATCTTGGTAGCAACTTCTTATAAGATTTATTTTAGCACTTTATATTGGAAAATTATGAGATGTACAAAATATTTAAAATAAAATCGAAGTAAAATCAACGTAGTTTGTAATTTCGGTGGCTATATTCTCGTTGTAAATATGTCAAGCTAATATTTCTATGCTCATTGCTACTCAATCAGCTTTACCAAAGTAAAAAGATAAATTCCTTTCATTTATCAGCTTTAATTTATACCCTTCCGCACCACAACATATGCACCCAATATCCTGCAGAAAAGGGCACAACACAGTGGCTCCGTAAATTCCTCGCACACGCACACTTGTAGCCCACTTGAAAATAAACGAACAATTTACTCTATGTAGCCCTACAAATAAAATATAATATTAAATTTCAGCAAGGCTGTAAATTTAATTTTACTTAATGTCGTCTCATTTCCGCACATTTTTTTAGGCACAAAAAAGGCAACCCTATCGCGTGGGCAGCAGCTAACACATTTACTACAAATTTAAATAGCATTTCAAGTGCATTTTTTACGATCAACAAGCATTTTTTTCCTCCCCACTTCAAAACCTTACCCTCATCGAGTTTTCATGCGTTCTACCCCTTTTTGTCGATGTTTTTCTTGTTTTGTCATTCGTTTGCTTTTATTTTTTTTCGACTACTATTTTTGATTGAAATGAAATACTCACACTCAACGCCTGAAACACTTGAGTTGGCAGCAAAAGAAAAAACATAAAAAAAAACCCAAATAAATAAAAGTCCTTTGGGATTGTAGGAACCGCCGCTCTATTCGCATGGCGCTTGCCAGTTAGCGAGTGGGAAAAGCTGGAAAATATTCAAAGTATAAGCAAACATGTTTGTGTGTGTGTGTCTGCGGAGTGGCCGTTCGCCAACAATTTCCGCTGCTTGAAAAATGAGGCGAAGGAAAATTTTTATGTAGAAACATAAATTGGTCTTCGTGACATGAAGGAATAGCGAGGAATGTAGAAGACAGTTGCAATAACTATAGATATTATGATGCAAATGATAATGATGTGGGTGACGTTGCTGTTGTTGGTGTTGTTTGTCGTTATACAGTGCGATAGAAAGTTGAAGTGTATTTGAATGAAAAGAGAGATAGCCAGTGAATGGACAGCGAAGGGAGTAGATGTTTACAGATCTCGATAAATAGGGAAAATGTTAGATGAAAAAATTGTGGGCAAAAAAATCACAATAACAACAAGAAATGCTATGCACTCAATTGATGTGTTTTTTGCGTTTCTCGCGCCACGCCAAGTGAGGAGGAAGCTGCCGAGGAGGGATTTGAATATTATACAAATACAAATGATGATGTTCATATTAAGGCGGAGAGAGAGAGAGAGAGTGAATGAAAAATAAATCAGTCGTTTTGAATTGTTAACGGAAATACATAAAAAGTGACTAAGGAAGACAAGAAGCAAAAAAATAGCCGGAAAAAGTTAAGGAAGTGGGGGCGCGGGAAAAATGATTGCCAAGAAAAGCTTACAGTTGGCCAGCGCATAAGTGGTCGGCGGTCTAAAGCAACAATTACAATGAAGTACAGTAAATGGACTGGCTGAGTTGCGAAGACAGCAAAGCAATTTATAATAACAAGGAAGAACTGAAAGGAGTGTAGGAAGCAGTTAGAGGAAAAAGAAAAAGAAACAGCAAAAGTGAGAGTCGAAGAAAAGCCAGCCTTAGCATGGGATACAAAGCACTGTTTGCCACAAAATAAAAAACAGACAGCATCAAAGTGTATTAAGAAAACGCAATAAAAGAAGAAGAATTTACAAATAAAAAGTATGAGCAAATTTACCAACAAATTGCTAGCAAACTAAATATGTATGTATGTATTTAGGTATAGGGCGGCGCGTGGGTGGCCGGCGACGGCGAAGCGTTTGAGCGGAAGTGAAATGAAATATTTTCGTGTAAATTTATGCGCAAAGCTTTTACATGCCTTTCTGCATTACTTTTTTGAACTTTTTTACTTTAATTTTTTTCCAACTTTTTTGTTTTCTCTTAGCAGCAAGCAGCAAAAAAAACATCGCAAATAAAAAGTTTGTGTTGAGGCAGCGCGCTGAACCGTGCAAAAAAACAAACGAAAATAATAAATAACAAAACTGTAAAGCACGCTTTTAGGCGCTCAAGCTGTTTGAGGGTGTCACGCCAGCAGCAGCAGCAGCAGGCAATCACGCATACTAAAACGCTTGTTTCTAGATATGTAAATATTTGTGTGTGTATGTTAGCGCGAATGTACAAAAGCCTTTGAGTTGCACGCTGTTTTTTTCTAATTTAAAAGTAAAATATTTATGTAAATACATACAGCGAATTCGCTTTTTTTCCAAAAGTACTTTGCCTTTTTTCGCTTTTTGTTTTTTTTATGTTTATGGTTATTTTTAGCTGTCATATGCAGGTAGGCAGAAGGCAGCGCAAAACACCGAATTTCATTAAATGTTTGCTCACACATTTGTTGTGTCAACAGCAGCAGTGGCAGCGGGAGCTAATGCGGACGAGCGCTTACTTGGAGAGTTTGTAAGTGCAGGCAGGTGATAATACTACATGCTAGAAAGTAGTGTACCGGTTTGGGGGGAGTTGAAAAGGCAAACACAAATGGGTTATGTTGAAAAATTTTATGTTAAAAAGAAATGTGCAAAACTTAAAGGAATTTATTGTTGCAATTGAAATTAGGCAATAGAGACAGAGAGATGAGAAATTAAAAAAAAAACCACATAAGTGGGTGGAACAAATAGACTGCGTAAGATCAAAAGAAACAAAGGGGTTACATATGGAGCAGGTCAACTTCGCCCAGTGCACCCTGCGGTAATGCTAAGTGGCCTACGATCCTCACTGTGGTAGAACCTCAACATCGAGGAAAGTGTGATATAGGCACCAGCGACCCTATTCACCGAAGCGACGCTGGCAGAACTTCATACCACAAAAAGTGTTCCGATTTCTCATGCTTTTTAAGGCAATAAGGGGAATGGGGCAGTCATATTTTATATGCCAATAACAACCGCCACGAGAAGTGACCAGTCAACCACCAATCCCACAATTTATCTGTGATCCCATCTGCTCAATGCAAGCTGAAACCTTGATAGAGCTTCCCATATTCAGGACAACATGAGTTTCGCCGACCTACACCCAATCGATGCCTCCCAGTTATTGCTGAGCAAAATATTCATCCAGTTTCTGACGATGGCTTCGATGGCCGAATGTAGGGAACCGCCTACCCTACTACTACATACTACTTTAGATTGGTTTCGGACGAAAAAATACCTGGTCTGAACCCTCTCTTCGATATGTTCACCAGCATAATTTAGCCCTAACTTGTATTGATAGTTTGAAAGTGCTTAGTTATAAAGCTGGCTAATGTCTAGAGTGTAGCTTGGCTGTCCGTCCTAGCTCTTGAGGACTGCACATACCTCGCTTTGGAATACCGAGGCATTTTCCGTAAGAGGGATATCCAGATATTGACCGTGTGTCAGTTTATGAGCCACCAGTATAGATTTTATGTGTAAGGGAACTCAACATTGTACGGTCTCTTCAGTAAAGGCAATGTTGGCGTACTATTCTGCGACAATGAAAAAAAATAACGTCTAGATTTCTGTATAATACCAGCATCCATTTCTTTGTAAACTTACAAGTGGTCTTAACGGACTTCCAAGTAGTTCTCGTCTGGTAGAATGTGGCAGAAAAGACTATGTTAGTGAGACAGCTAGAACGGGTGTCTTGGACCGACCTGATTAGAGTCAGTGGAGCACTTCGGCCACTATCACTCTAGCATTGCAGCTTGAGAAGCAAACGGCAGACTTAAGAGCTCTGAGCGTTTCGTCCCTGATCTCACAGACCATTTCATGCCTTGCTCCTATTTTTGTAGTCTCTTGCCCTCAAGTTTGGATGGCAAGCAACAGCTGAAGGAAAATACAAGTGGACTCTTAGGGCCTTTAATTGAGGCTCACTTCATATATTTAAAGGTTGCTTTAAAATATATAGCTATGTCTAAAGTAAAGTATTTCTATTATCGGTTTTTGACGTATGTATGTTTCTGGGTTGTAAACCAATTTAAAACCGATAATAAAATGCTTTACTTTAGGCACAATCATACATTTTAAAGTAACCTTTAAATATAAAGTAAGCTTTAAAGTTAGAGGTTACTTGAGAAAATGGCCCTTAGACGGTTAGGTCGATGGTTAGCTGTAGGCTCGGCGGAGGTACCTGAGGGGAACTCTCCCTAACAGGGACCGCAATAATTATGAGTTCTATTAAAAAAATTTATATTTAATCATTATTTCAAGATTTTTAAATTAGCGATCAATAATGATAATACATTTCTGAGTTTTATCGTATTGCTCAGAAATAAAAATAATATATTTCGATTCATATTTTTTTGGTCAAAAATTAAACTCATTATTTTTTCGCTCTGAAATAATGGTCATTTTATGAGTTTTATTTTTTTTTCATCAAAAATAGTGATGATTTTTTGAGTATTATTTTTTTGATCGAAAATAAAATTCGTTTCTTGAGCGTTATTTTATCTCTCAGAAATAAAAATTTTTATTTGAGTTTAATTTTTTGTTTGGCAGATCGAAAACTTAAAACGCCACAAACTAATAAATGTTTAGTGCTAGATATTTTTTGCCCTGCACTCGTCAACATATACACTCACAAATAACAATAATTTTATCAACCGTATTTTTTCTTAATATACTAGCACATAAATTTGTTGTAATTTTTAGTGCATATGTTGACAAGTGAAAGCAAAAAATATATACCACTAAATACTCATTAGAAAAGCATTGTGGCGTTTTGAGTTTTTCAATCTGCAAAAAAAAATAAATCTCGAAAACTAATTTTCATTTCTGGGAGATAAAAAAACGATCAAGAAATGAATTTTGTTTTCGATAAAAAAATTATATTCAAAACACTATCATTATAATTGATGGAAAAAAATAAAACTCAAAACAAATAAGTTTTATTTTTGCTCAAAAATATATATGTAATTCGATATATGATTATATGTTCTGAGCGGCTGATAAAAATCAAAATGTAATTATTAAATATAATTTTTGTAGACATCGCCCATCGTAACAGATTCATACAGGACATGAAAAAACATGCACATATGCAGGGTGTCTAAGAAGTACTACGACAACTAAAGGAGAAGGTAGGTGGGGGGTGAGCTCCCCGATAAGCAAAATCTTTCAGTTAAAGTGTCACCGTTTTTGAAATATTGATATTTTTAGAAATTAAAAAAAAGCGGGCCTTTTCATGTATTTTCTTTATCTGCATGTACAAACAAGGCTATACTTAGTATTTTTTTTTTAATTTATCCGGTATCCTTAAAATTAGTTAGGAAATGTATGAAGTCTAAATATCTCGGCTACCGCTTTTTCAACGAAAAAATATTTTACTGAAAATTTAAAAAATGTCAACAAAAATATTTCAGTTATGGTAATAAGCAAAATGTGTAAATTTTGCCAGCGCGTATGCGCTAAAAATTTGCCACTTGTCACTACTTCATGTAAGTGGCGCGTGCGGCACATATACATACATATTTTGTTGACTTCTTTTTTCATTGCAAAACAAGTTTTTTATATCATATTTTTCCACATTTTTTTTTTTTTTTTTGCTTGACTCTGGTCACCTGTAACTGCATTTTGGCTACTGTTTCTCTTCTGCCTGGGCGCACACTTCGCCGCTTAACACTTCATTTACTACCGCGCTTTAGGCAGCAAAGAAAAAATTCCACAAAAAAAAATCAAAATAAATAAAAGTAAAAAAGCTTAACACACATTTTTGACGCGCCCAACTCTGTCAAAAAACCAGTTTCTCCAGCTGCATTTCGCCAGCGATCCACGGCTCAGCTGCCGCCTCGACAGACTTTACAACACAAGCTATAACGGCGAAATGCCTGGTTGCCTTACTGCCTGCCATTGTAAGCGGGCAACCAGTCGTCCATCCTTGCGCTTTCCGTTGCCGTTGCCCGTTGCCATTGCCGTCGTCGCTCAGCTGTGAATAATGCATTACAACATGTTGTTGATTGTTGTAAATTGTTTTGGTTTTTCTTGTTGTTATTGTTGTTATTTTTGTTACTAGATGGCAGCCAGTTTCTTTGTTGCTGCAGCGTTGCACCTTTAATGCTACGTGAATGCCTGTCATACTTCTTCGCTGTTTTTTGTTTTTGCCTTTTGTTCGTTTTGACAACTTCTTTTGTCAGTCACTAGTTGCTTCTTCTTCTTCTTTTTCTTCTTCTTCTTTTGCTGTGACGATCGCTGATTGCGTATGTGTCACACGTGCGCTGGGTAGACGTTCGACGATGCATATAAATTAAAAAAATCTCGTAAAATCAAGCAAAATTAAATTAGGATTCGAGTAGGTGCTCATGCACTTGTGCGCATACATGCACTGAACACCTATGTATGTAAGCGCTCGTCCGTGCGTGTATGTGTCTGACATATTTGGCAAGCTGCCAGCGCCCCACCCACCGCCAGGCGCGGACGGCCATCCGTCAATGGCTGATAGCGCGCGCGACAATCTACTTCAAAGTTTTTACTCTTTTTTTTTGTTTTTGTTTTTGTTTTTTCGTGTTTTTCGCAGTGATTTACTTGTTGTTTTTGGGTTTTTTTATTGTTTCGCTGCAGTAATTTTTGTTTATTAACGCAATCTGTGTCACAATCGATGCCACTCTCGCCTTGATAGGGGTTTTTAATTTGATTTTTTCCTCTCGATTGCCGTCTCTCACTCTCTTGATTAATTTGTTTTTTTTTTTTCTTCATTTACTCAATGTTATTGTTTTTGATTTGCGTGTCATTGACCCTGAAATGTAATTG
>JAPVRG010220632.1:0-10268 GCA_029783565.1 Rhagoletis cerasi | reverse complement strand
TTTGTGCGGCAGTTTTGGAAGAAAAAGAGGAGGCAGTGTAGAGGATACCCTTCACACTTCGATTCCTAGCATGCCTGTATTTTTACGCGCACGGTTCTTATCAGAAGTGCGTTGGAAATAGTTTTTCTAGTTCTATGAGCCAGTCATCGGTGAGCCGGACTCTGCGCTTCACATCGAAGTTAATTGTAGATGCGAATCAGTAATTATCAAAAAGAAATATACAAATTGCAAAAATACCTACTTTTTCTGTTGTTAAGCATCCATCTTTTGTCTTTATTTTATTTACGAAACAGCTGTTTGACGGCAAAACGCTTTTCACCTCGCGTGGTAATTTTTTGAGCTTTTTTCTTGTGAGGTGGCCAAGAAACCTCACAAATTTTTGCTCACAGCTCAGTTGTGAGGTTTTATTAGAATAGGGCTGTAAAATACATGCTTCAAAAGCCAAGCATCAAAAATTATAAAATAAAAAACTATTCCAATGTGACAGCCGACCGGGAGTGAGTAAAGTGTCAAAGATGCAACAAATGGCTTAAGTATCAAGGAACTTCTAGTTCCTTGATTTACCATATCACTCACGTGCATCCAAATGTTCGTTTTAATACATATGTGATTAACCGTTTTGTTCAAAGATATGGTAAATCAAAAACTCGATTATTGAAGTAAAATGATTTTTGATTAATCTTAAGCTTAATTACTCGAGTAAATTACCTTCTTGATTAATGAAAAATTTAAATTAATCAATAAATTGAGTAACGCCACAAATCGGAGGAGAAGCTCGGCCAGACACTAACATATGTGTAAGCGCCAATCTATTATTATTATTATTATTAAATTGAGTAACTGGAATTATGATTAACCGAAATTTTGAGTAATCAATTAGTCGCACAGCCCTATTGTGAATATTTAAAAAAAAATTGTTTGAGTCATATATGTACGTAAAATTTTCCATTATAAATTTTACTTTTCATATCTCGCAACGGAAAACGACAAAATTGGCAGGAGTAGTTTTGTTTTGAATCGATTTTAGAATTTGTTTGAAACCAAGCCGGAATCCAAAAAAATTCAGGGACAGTTTTATCGAAAAAACTTTTCTCCATAATAATAATAATAATAATAATAATAATAATAATAGTGTTTGGAGGAGAACTCCGATTTGTGACGTGCGCCTTCATGTTGTCACACAAAGGGGAGGTACCTACAGTTTAACGCCGACTCCGAACGGCGATTGTATTTTTGTGAGAAGCTTTTTCATGGCAGAAGTACCCTCGGAGGTTTGCCATTGCCTGCCGAGGGACGACCGCTGTTAAGAAAAAACGTTTTTTTAAATTTTTTTCGACTTTTGCTCTGACCAAGGCTTGAACCCAGGCCTGCGGAGCGGAAGTGCGCACTGCTTACCACTACACCACAGCGGCGGTATGTAATATATTGTTTTATTAAAATTTACTTACTTTTTATGATTTCTATCATTGGCAAGCAATTAAACTTCAGCGCAAAGATCTGATTTATTAGTACTTCCGTATTTTTTTCCTGTAATCAGTTACTATTTGCAAAATAAATTGTTTTTCTTTTTACTTTTTTCTTAAAACTGCATTATAATTTCCATTAATTTTACAAAACACTCTGCGGTATCATTTACAACATGTAAATTCTTGACAATATTTATTCCTATTTTAAATCCAGATTCATTTTGCCATTTGGATGGGTCAACCCTTGGAAAATCAGTGGGAATAGAAATTCTTTCGAAAAATGATGTTTTTTTGTTCACAAAATCTGAAATATTTTTTCTTTTTAATTCATGCATGTCAATAATTAGTCTTTTGTTTTGCTCTTCTTTAAGTTTTTCGACCATATTTCTCTTTTCTTCAAGGTCTATATCTGTATCAAAAAATTAAAGAGCTACTGCTTCTGGTGGCATGTACCACAAGTGCCCAGAAAATTTGCTCGTTACTTCCTTACTTAATATTTCATTTAATTCATTGAATTGTATTATATTCTTAATAGAGTTCAAATAAATTTTCAAAGTAAACAAACTAATTTCTCGCATAGTATTGGCCTCAACTGATGACATTGGAAATTGCTCGCGGAATAGGAAAATCTTAAGCGTGTATATCGCTTTAGCCATCCATCGGGTATAATGGAACGCTCCTGGTGATTTAAACTTTATCGGCTCTCTGTTCTGACCAATAAATATAAGGATCAATTCCAATAACTTCTTGTAATCTGCTGTGGGATGTTTTTTTAGTAACATATACCTTGCTTATACCTACGCAAGAACCCCATTAACAAAAAACCATTTTGACTCAACACATATTCCTCGATGAAACCGTATTCAAAAGTAAACAAAATATGATGTTTTTATTCAAAATTTGTTTGATAATTCATATGCATGGTTGAACGAAATGGAAGCGAACAATACTTGAAATGTATTATAATAACTTTGACTTCGCGTTAAATGAATGAATGTGTACGAGTATAAACACACATTCTTTGTAACCGAATGGAAACTGTAACGACTGATTTGAAAGTTGGTCTGAAGTAAAACGATTAAAACTTTCAAGACGAGTTGAAAATGTGTTTATTAATGTGTTTTGAAATTATGGGGAACCAGTAACCGTAATTATGTGTTCGTATGAACATGGTAATAGTTTCTCGCAAATTGGGTTAACTCGTCTTGTTCAATAATGCTTAAAGAAGATATTAGAATTTTATCCAATATTCTAATTTCTTCTGATTTAATTTGGGCCAAGATGCTTTAAAGCGCTGACTCGCCCCCCCCCCCCTAAATCCAAGAAAGATATACCGAAATAACAGTAACTCCTGCAACAAAAATTGCTTTTCAGTTACATTCTGCGGCAAGCCGGCCTACGTTCATCATAACCATATGCATGAACGCGAAATACTCCAAAATTCTTAAACTGGTGGTTGCTGCATTCACATTGCATCAACATTGTCCTCAGCTGGCAGGTCGTCAGCTACAACAGCTTTGTTGACTCTATCGTCATCGACTGGGGGCTCGGGTTTTTCTTCACCACTACTTTCAGTTCCCTATTGCGGTCCCACATAGCTCGCGTTGCGCCCGATCGCAGCGTGGCCCTGTAGGCGGCATGTTTTTTCTCTGAAGCTTCTTAACATTCCTCATCGTACCAGTTGTTCTTTCGGGCTCGCTGAAATCCGACTACTTCTTCGACGGTACTTAATGAGCGGGAAATGTGGTTCCACTGTTCGCGTATGTCGGCTTCTTGAAGAGTGCTCTCAGAGAGCAGGTGTGTGAGTCGAGTAGCGAATAAATGGGCCGTCTGTTGTGATTGCAGCTTTCCGGCGTACAGCTTTCCTTTCATTGTTGGGTGCACATTTTTTTCTGCACAGAGGCGGGTGCGTAACTTGGCTGCAACAAGATAGTCGTCCGAGTTGATGTTTCGGAAACATGCTTTCCGTCTATCATAAAATAGTCGATTTGGTTTCTCGTTTTTAGATCTGGAGACAGTCCTGTAGCTTGATGACCTTTTTATGCTGGAACCTAGTACTACACAATACCATATTTCGGGCTCCGGCGAAGTCGATCAGCCTCAGTCCGTTATCGGCTCAATTTTCCGACAGTGGCGTCAAAGATCCCTTCCTTGCCCACATTGGCATTGAAATCGCCAACCACGATTTTGACATCGTGTCGGGGGCAGCGCTCATATGTACGCTCCAAGCGCTCATAGAAGAGATTTTTGGACGCGTCGTCCTTCTCTTCAGTCGGGGCATGGGCGCAATATCTTATAAAAATTACTCATAACTGTTTAAATACACTGCACTTCCTAATTTACCATAATCTTTTCATTCTGGCTACCAAGTCTTCCAATATTAATTTATCAAGTCTTCCAATATTAATTTAACGGGTTCTCTGATATCAACAGGACAATAAAGTGGTTGGATAGAGGTAGTTTAAAAATATTTTATTGTTTGGTTCTATAATTTTTAAATTTTGAATTGCGCCTTTGCGTAAATTTTAATAAAATAATATATTACATGCATATTTAAAACATTTTATAAGAATTTGTCGGCCATATCTCTTGAAAATTACAAAAAATCCGGTTCTGGCATTTTCAGTGGGAAGGTGCCACGCCTTAACCTGGAGTAATCTGTCTGAGGCTTTGGAAATTTATTTCTGCATAAAAAGGAATAATTTGAGGGGGCGGTACAGTTTTTTTTTTAAATCTTCCGTCTAATGTGTATATATGTGCATACATTTGTATGTATTTATGTAATGTACATTCATTTATGCAGGCCCGACGATAGGGTGGTGAGGGGGGGGAGTTGGTGTTTCTCCCTGGGCCCGGAGATTTCAGGGGTCATGAGTTTTCGGAAATTTATTTGGAAGATAAAAGTATTTTGCTAAGTTGATAAATTTGTGAAAAAAAGTTGATTAAAAAATTTTTGTTGTTGGGGTGTTGGGGGGCCCGACACCAGTGTTTTCCCTCGGACCCGGAAATTCTCTTGGCGGCCCTGCATTTATGCTACGCACATATGTTTTGCTTTGTAGAAGCCTGTAAGTTGCGGCCACTTTGGTATTCCAGTGCTGATAACGGTTTTCGGTTTTGTTTTCGAATGTTTATATTTATGTAATCAAACACTCTCAATATTGCGAATGCGTGCTTTCCTTTATGTCACGTGCTTCGCCCATACACAGATGCATAGATGCTTGTATACACACATACATATGTATGTATGCAACAATACAAAATACCCTGTAGGGAAAATTTCTAGTTCTGAACTGGTTCGCTTCTAGTACATTTAGTAGTAGTTAGTTAGTAGTTCGCGATAAATCTGTTTTGCATGTAAACAACTGGTGATTTTAACACGGCGATGTCATAGGAAATAGAAATTGCCCCTGCTGCATTACCTTTTCCACAGTTTAGAACTAGTTCGCTTTGAACCTCTTTTTCTACACTACGAAAAAATTAACATGATTTTTTCTAACAGAGCCTTTTTGGTTTTCCCATGTTAGCGATCTGGAATTATTTTTAAGGGAATGTGTTTTGAATTTGCAATCAAATTTGCTTGAGAGATTTTAAGAAATGTTTACATACCTTGGCTGCAGCTGAGTTTACAGAGGTGCTTGTTATTATTTATAACATTCCAGAAGGTCCCAGGCTCGAACGCGTTCAGACGCAACATGTTAAAATGATATTAAGACACTTTGTTTTATGTTTCCTAACTATGAAAAAGAATCTGTGAAGTGCAAAACGAAAATGTATTCGAACGAAAAGCAGCCAAACAAATATATATAAAGTAAACAGGAGATGGACTGGTGCACCGCTGCATCCATTTTTGGATATTTCCGAACCAGTTCTAAATTCGACAGATGGTATCTAGCTCGTTCTGTACCCTTTTTTCTATAGTTCCGAACCAGTTCTAAAATCGTCACCTCATATATAGATATAGAAAAAGAGGACTTAGCGACTTTTCACTCTAAGCTAGGCGATATGTAGTTTTAAAAAGGAAAACAAAATAGTTTTGTAAAAGTACCACATTTCGCTGCTTTTGTACTGGTGCGGATCTAGTTACTATGGGACTGGTTCGTTTTTGGCGATAAATATCTAGTACTGAACTAGAAATTTGATACACCAGTTCGGGTTTTCCCTGCAGGGTACATGCATACATATGTATGTATATGAAAATTGATATGTAAGTATGTGTCTAGACTTTATTTTTTAATTCCACTTTCATCCACTTCTACTAACCTACATACATATGTATGTACATATGTATATATAAATTAATTTCGTCACTTTCTAACTTCTTCTTTTAGCCTTAAATAACTGATTTTCCTTTAATTGGCAAATATTAAATTTTGTATGTATTTATCTAGTATGTAAGTATCTAAGTATGTTAAGGAATATATTTTTACGAACTTATGAGTGAAAATACTAATTTTTTCATGTTTAGTAAGCTCGGGCTTCAAATTGGGGTCATTAAATATGCTATTTCAAATATTACAACGTCTTAACTTACTTTCGTGTGTACATACGTATGTAGACTCATATACATATTTGTATATGGGTGTGTAAGCAATACACATGTATGTATTACGTATGAATCCGCATTTTCTATTTAACTGTCGAAGAAATATTGCATTGTATGTATAGTATACAAAAAAATTTCATAGTTCAAACATTTGTATACATATGTATGTATGTATATATGTACTCAATTTTATAACACTTCATTACACCAGATTGCTTTAAGTTATATAGAAGCTGTAATAATTTTTCTCGTAAGTTATTTACGCGCTCTAAGGAACGATTCAATTTATTCGTATTATTTTGGAGAAGTTAATCGATTTTCACCATATCAAATGCTTTCCTATGTACTCGAACTAATTCGCGGCCATCACTATGTAATTGTACACAATTTATGTATGTACATATATTAAATAAGTATCGCCTATGATTATTTATTTCTTTGTTTTCAGCATTTCATTACATTATTACATTTGATAATTTTAAATGTAAGGAAAATAATATACTGAGGATTACATCCACTTAATTTTTTTTAACCGCACTCTACTATAATCAATTTAAGACTAAACATAAGTATCAATTCACATCGGGCGCGTCCTTTAGGCACAGGCGCAATCAAATGAACAACTGAAGAGCAGTAAAAGGATAAGGTGATTCTAGGCGCATAAGCTGAAGTGTAGCACCCTTCGGCGTTCCTCGAGTATTTCCGTCGCAGACAATCCTCTATGTGAGTGCACGTTAAACGTTTTTCCATTGTGAATTTAACACAAGTGCTTTTCACAGAGTATCTCAAGGGTTAACGTGTGCAGGGTGGTCCAAATTTAAGCAAGCGTATTTACTTTTTTAATGTGAAATAAAACCAACCTAATTTTCCCTTTATTAATCATGGGTTTATAAGAAAGATCAAAAATGCGATTAATCATGAATAAGGTGGTCGGCAGAGATCAGTTGCGGTGTATCGCATTTTCTAATACACTGCACCAACATTTATTTACTGTACGTCTTAAACTCAATAATAGGTGCATCCTTTTGCAACCGAGCTAAAAAAGAAAAGCGAAGTGATGTGAAGTGTTGTTAAGTGTAAAAACTGTTCTATTGTGAACTGTTGATGAAAAACTACTTAGGGAAATTTTTGTTTCCTTTCATAGCAAACGCCAACAGAGTTGCTTATGTGGCTAAATGGAAACTTTAACCGGGTTGAGCGTTCTTTTGTCGCTCGGTTACAAAGAAGCGAAGCTAATACTTAGTAAAGAGCGAAATACACCACACAAGCGGTTTCACAAACCTACTTCAAACCTACTTTTTTCATTTCTTCATACACCATACAAACATGACTCGTTCAAGCAGAGAATTTTAGTTTTCTTTCGATTCAAAATATAAACAAATTTGGTCTTATTCAATTTTTCTCTCCTACGTCCTCACTCGGTGAAAATTTTGATGCGAATGATACGATTTTGCCATACACAACGCAAGCGATTTTATCAAACTTCAACATGGCGGCCAGAAAATCAAAAAATTTTATGTTTTCTTCAAATTTCCCTCAAACGGCTTGCCAAACCTTCAAGCACCCGCATACACTGCACAACAGGTTTGAATTAAAGGGAAATTTCTTCATGATGTTGCCATCATGCGACATACCAAATCAAGTGTAATACTCTGAACACCAAGATAGAATACAAAATTGCGCTGTCCTGTCTCAAGTAAAAGTAAACAAATCCGGTTAGGAGGTGAAAGAAGACTGTGAAAATAGCTACTTTTTTTAACATTCAATTTTTCGATGAGAAACGCTGATTATTGTGTTCAATTGTAAAAATATGTGATTTATAAAGAGAATTAATAAATAAAATGTTAAAAAACGGTGATTTTCGTGAAAAAGTACTGAATTTCAGTACATCTAAAGTTTTGCTCACATTATGAGAGGCTGTTTCCTATTACTTGAGAATTGTGAATTATAGATAATTATTTTGACGACGAAACGGCAACACCGCGACTAGCGAAAAACGTAGTTGTGGCTAGATTAAATCTATTTATATTTTTCGAGCGATAGATAAGGTTCTTGCTCTTCCTTTATGTCAAATTCATACACTTTCATGATGTCGCTGCTGCGTTCTAAAAAAGCAATTATATTGGTGAAGGTCACATTTTGTCGTTCTTTATAATTATTACTAATACTACACCCCTTGGGAGACCCGCTTTAACAAGATTTGGCAGCAAATATAATTTCAAGTTCGAAAACTAAGCCAGTAAAGTTATGGGTCTGAATACCTACATAAAAAATTTTAAAATACATACTTGTTTAAAGTGACAGACCTCTGAAACGAACATCACCTTAACAGAACATTTATCGTTAATCATAAGAGGCATATGTCTAATTATTGAAAATGTCATTACATGACTTGATTTTCCGTCCAGTATTCATAAATATTTAATTTGAAGAAATCAGTATTTTTTCCCGCGCATTTCTTAATTCAATGGACTACATCTTTTTTTCTGTTCCGACCGTTTTGTTGCGATACAGCACTAATTCTATACTAGTTAGGATTAATATGTAATCTATTCCAGCTGCAATTATCTGCAATTCTGTGGCCAACCTTTTCAACTGAGAGGTGGCTAATCGCTCTTGTAAAGAGTGATTTAACTAACAAATCTATTTTTATTCGAAAATAGTGCAAGCATTAGAAATCATAAATAATGAAGGTAATTGACTATTAAACGACATGGTAAAGTATAGAGGGGTCAGTTGTTATTTTTTACTTCATCTTTTATTATCTGTTTCAGAAAGTAACACCGAATTTAGCAAGTGTGGCAAATTTCAACATTCCTAATTCAGAGTTAGCTGAAATTGCAATTGCAAGTAATCGTTAAGTGCATAAGTTTATCGAAAACCTTAAAAATAAATATCCAACCCTTACAGAAAGAGGTCTTGAGAAAATTTATACCGGAATAAGTCAATCTTTTTTGCCTACTTTTAACAGGAATGCTGCATCGAGAGTGAAAAAATATTTTTTCCCAAGAACGAGGACTGGTTAAATGGGAATAAATATATGAAATGGATGATGAAGTGTGGACTATTTGTATTAATTTCACTGTACAGCCCTCGGCTGCGTATTGAACCAAACAAACTTTTATATAAGAGATTTTGTCATAAGTAAAAAAGTAATTTCTCCGTTTTTTCGAAGTTAGCCTCCAAAATCGAGATATGGGCCTTCGAAGTTCGAAATTGGCCATTGGTAAAAAATTATTCTTAATTATTGTAGGTAAATAAATAAAAAAGTAAAAATATGGGTTTGGTCCGCCTTTTCCTCTTACTTAAATGGTATATAACTTCACACCAAGCCACATAGTTTGGTACTTGATCGCACATATACATAGCTATGAATTTTGAGTAACTGAATTTTAATAAAGCAGGAAACGCAACACAAATTTTTCTTGAGGTACCATCGAATAACGGAATAAAAATAGTGGTTATAATAAATTTCCGATGGTTCGCGATAGTGACCACCATTCATCGGTAGTGGTCTTAAATTCAAACTATCGATAGTTCCATCGATAGTTTTGCAGCCAGCACTGGTGTCATGATTGTGGGCACATATGTAGAAACTGCCAAAACGCAGAGGACCGGTCCGCGCTATGTTTTAGATGCGGAGGAAAAGATCACAAGGCCAGAGATTGTACAAATGCACCAACCTGTTTCCCCTGTGCCAAAGCTGGGGAAAGTAGTACAAGGCACGCGACCGGGAGTTATATGAGCGCCGTCTTCCAAATAGCAGGAGGAAAACAACAGTACCAATGAAATTTCCGCAATTGAACCTTAACCGCTGAGACCGCCACAATCTACTTACCCGCAACAGCACGTACAAGTAAATATTCCGAAATTTAACAAGGCAAATCCAGACCTTTGGTTTGCACAATTGGAACGTCTATTTAATTTGAATAATGTCGTGGCAAATGATCGCAAATTTGCCTTAGTGTCGGTGCATTTTGGGGCTGACATCGCCCTCGCTGCCGAGGACCTACTGTTAAAGCCACCAGAAAACGACAAATACAACGCATTGAAGCAAAGGTTACTTGACAAATTCGCGGAGTCACCTGACTCTAAACTCAGAAAACTATTGCATGGCGGCGACATGGCAGGTAAAAAGCCCACAGAAATTTTAGCACATAAGCGTCGTCTAGCTCCGTCGACAGGCTGTGAAAGTATTTTACGTACGTTGTTTATAGCTGAGCTACCCAAAACTATACGTCCGCTTATTTCTGTATGGG
>JAPVRG010220631.1:0-10537 GCA_029783565.1 Rhagoletis cerasi | reverse complement strand
ACTGTCTGTAGCAGATTACGGATTAGTCTCTTGGGAACTGGCTTTCTGCATAATCTACTTTGCTAATTGATTTTTCGTCTTTGAAATGCCTCCGGGCAACGCCGGGTATTGCAGCTAGTTTCATATATTTTTGGTAGTATATATATGTATATATTATATAATATGATCTACATCTATAATTTCCGATATGTGGCCGTTTGAATGTGCGCAATTATTTCTTTTTAAGCTATTTCGGAAATCGTTTTGTATTTGGAATTGTATGATCCAGGCATATGAGCACCAGTATTCGATATCATTATAGCGAAAGGTTTCAAAAATTTACCGCAAAAAGTGGCCAAAAAAATATTAAATTCATTGAGCCGCTACTGTGATGATTTGACACTTTTTTCCGTGTAGTAGTTCAAAAGTATACACGTATTCTACAACTGACGCAAAAATCGTATTATGTTGTCTATCTTTGATTTCGGAATAAAAACACATTGTGAGCATACGGCACTGGCAATATAGAAGTATTACATATGTATATGATTCAAATCGATTACTGAGCAACGTGCCCTATAAGAGGGCATTGGCAGAGAAAAGTGCAGCGTATGTAGACCGAAGCTTACAAATTTCTTTTGAATTCGTTGTAGGCGTACAATGTGGGATGCATAAAAGGGACTCCAAATAAAATAGGCATATTCAAGCCTTGAGCGAACAAATGTAGCATATAACAACTTCAGGGTATATAGGTCTGAAAACTTTTTACTGTTGCGTTGGACAAATATTAAAAGTGAATAAGCCTTAGGTATTATATAATTTAAGTGACTTATAAATGTAAAACGGGAATCAAAAACAACACCTAAATCCAGAACTTCCTCAATGTTGGATAAAGAGCAGTTGCCAAGATGGTATGATGACCTACGACACGAGTGAAGTTTTGTGAAGATGATTTTTGAGCATTTCTTAAGATTAAGGAACAAACGATTTTTGTTACACCAACTATATAGGTTGTCGAGATCTTCTTGTAAGCGAAGCATTTTTGAAATGAAACTTCTTAATCAATTTCGGAGATTTAACGCCACGATTGTTCATGTCATCAGATCTGTACCGTTCGTTCGATTGTCAAAAATGAGTTTTCAGATTAAAGGGCTTGGCATGTGGATGTGCAATATGGGTTAAATTTTTTGAAAAGGTTTGCCACGTGTTTGAACATCAAATTCCAAAAATTAAAATTATTTAAAAAGTCAAATGGGTTATTACTATGGGTATCAATCGAAATGGTTTTAAAAAAGCTTTATTTTTTAGCTACATATATGTAGGAGGGTTGCCACTTGTTTAAAAAGTTAAATTCAAATTATTGAAGTGAAACTTCTTAATTATTAACACCGTTCACACAAAAAATTGCCAAAAATCAACGGTAAGTCAAAACTACTTCAAACTTACATACTAAAATTAAATGGGCTACAAAACTGCATACTCAGAATGTTTTTAGGAAATCTAATTAAAAAACTCAAAATTTTGATGAAACTTTGCTGAATTTTCCTAATTCTTGTACTAAGTTTGAAAATTTGACTTACATGGATTTTGTTAGATAACCAGCTAATATAAAAATATATGATAAACATTAAATAAACGAAAGATAATTAGCCAAGGAATGCTAAAATGTCTCTTCCCTATTCACATTTTCGTCACTGTATAAAGTAATGTAAGTATATATGTACAAAAACTGGAAACATTTGAGCTGACTAAAGTAAACCACTTCCAGCTGGGTAAGTGCACTTTGCATACGCACACAGCTACAAAGCAAAATCTTTTGTGAGTGTCAATGTATTCCACTGAGGTGGAAGTTCAACGCGAAATTGTGATTTTTTAATTGAATTTAAATTGTAAACTTACAAAGCAACAACTTTACGCCCATTAACTCAGACAAAGCAATTCCTTTTTATAGTTTTGCTTACTTTGATAGTTACTAATTTGCAGTTAATAGGCTGCGGAATGAGGAAAGTGATGTTTTATAGGCCGTGTAAGAAAATTATAGTCCGTATGGTTATTGTGAAGAAAGATTTTTTTTGTTTTCCAATCCGTAACAATATTGTCATTCTAGACATATGTATGTATGTAGATTACCATTAATTTGCTGGTATGTAAATTAAAAGCGTCGAAGCAGACGAAAATGTTATTAACATTTGTATTGTCAGCTTTCATTCTATGGCAAAGATTCTAGCAGTTAATTGAAGATATAGAATTAACAAGAGAAGCGAGAAAAATGGAATAAAAAATGTCGTGTAGGCGCGCAACAAAGCAATTAAGCAAATTAAGTTTTTCTCTAAGTAAACTTAAACAGTGATAAGCCAGTTAATTAATGCAAGCAACACTCATGAAACACATTAAACGCAGATAACATATGTATATATGTATGTAGGTATGCATTTCATTAAAAATAAAGACTAATTCATGACAATAAACGTAAATTACAAAATCTATTGTGATTTTAGAAATCACACGAGTTTACGACTAATAAATTTCTTCAAAATATTTCAGTTAACTCCATAAAAAGCGGAAACTAATGCAATTTGACAAAAAAATGTATATGGGTCATTCCAAACAATATTTACACCTCATAATTTTTTTTACATTCTTTATCGAAAAAAAGAAGACACCAATTTAAAAACTCGTAACTTCTAAAGTTTTGGAATTTCCATTGTAAAATTTTTACAGCGTGCTCCATAAAGTTTGACAACTATTCAGGTTGAAAAACAAAAAAATCGAAAATGGTGAAGTTAATAAAAAAAATAAAAAAAATCAATTTTTTAATGCAAAATTTTTGTATTTTAATCTAACTCACACTCTCGTGAAAAGCCGAGGTAATTTGATATCTTAACTGATCTTCTCCAACAAATAGTTTATTAACTGCAAATAATTGAAATAAGATAATTCTCTGTGAGTTCATAGTTTCAGGAATTTCTTTTTCGAGATTTTCGAACATCATGACGAAATAGAAAAATAGGTGTCGATAAGGAATGTAAAAAAAATATTTCACCCCAAAAGAA
This sequence comes from Rhagoletis cerasi, assembly GCA_029783565.1. Classification (NCBI taxonomy): domain Eukaryota; kingdom Metazoa; phylum Arthropoda; class Insecta; order Diptera; family Tephritidae; genus Rhagoletis; species Rhagoletis cerasi. The sequence continues at coordinate 7,505 of JAPVRG010220631.1, read as the reverse complement.
ATATTATGTATTTTGATAACATTGCGTCGCAGACGATTTAAGCCTAGATTTCCTTAGTATTAACCGTAGACCTACGGAAAAAATAACTTCAGAATTCTACGTATAGGGTCGTTTCCGACCCGAATATATTTTATGTAGATATATTGAATTCAAGCAGAGGCCGAAAATAATCGTTAGATATCATGATTTTTATTTTTCGATCAAAAAATAATCGTTATTTTATGATTTTTATTTTCTCGTTCAAAACATAATCATTATTTTTTATTTTATTTTTTTGATTAAAAAATAATCGTTATCTTTGATTTTTATTTTTTCGATAAAAAAAATCGTTATTTTTGATTTTTATTTTTGCGATCAAAAAATAATCGTTATTTTTCGACCAAAAAATAATCGATATTTTGGATTTTTATTTTTTTCGATCATTTTTAACCGTTCTATAACCGATTTAAATCTTTTATGATCGAAAAAATAAAAACCATAAAATAACCAAGGACCGAAAATAATCGTTAAATATATTGATTTTTATTTTTCGATCAAAAAATAATAGTTTTTTCTGGTTTTTATTTTTTCGACCAAAAAATAATTGTTATTTTGGATTTTTATTTTTTTCGATCATTTTTAACCGTTGATTATGACCGATTAAAATTTTTTATGATCGAAAAAATAAAAATCAAAAATAACGATTATTTTTTGATCGATAAAATAAAAATCACAAAAACGATTAAATTTGATTGAAAAAACAGAAATGAAATTTGAACGGTTAAATTATGACTTTTATTATAACGATCATAACCGTTACGGTCGCTGTAATAATGTGCAAGTTTCAAGTATCCAGGTATTACAGTTGATTTTTTAGAAATTTTTTGACGAAGGTGCTGCGCACTTCTTCCATATAAAAATAAATTGTGTTTCTTCGTCATATCGAAGCAAATGCGTCAAAAAAATTAAAAAAATCAACGGTAATTTCTAGGCACTTAAAAAAGTTCCAATACTTCTGAGAAAAAAGTTTGAATTTGGATGAAAATTTGTTGAATCTTGTTTTAGTTTTTTACAAAGTTTTAAACTTGGGTTTGTACGGGTTTTGTTAGAGAATGAACTCTATTTAAATTGAAATTTCCTAAAAAAATAAATAAATAAACACAAGTGGCAAACAATATTATTTTGAATTTGGTTACAAATGATATGACCACTACCGTACATATGCATCTATGTACTTAAAACTGCCACTTCCAGCGGTTGTTGAACTCTATTTTACAGTTATTCGTAATTCTATTTACCCAACAATTACCGTTTACCTCTCAAGCCTTAAAGTACCTATTTACTTACATACATATGTGCATATGTAGATGTAATAACGTAGCTGATCGATTTTCGTCTGCGAATTTCGCTTGAGGATCACTGGCCTAAGCAGTTCAAATATTAGCTACACGTCGCCAAACGCAATGCGTGCGGCATGCTAATTTGTGGGGAACTTTTTTTTTGTAGATTTGCAATATAAAAGCAAGCCGACAGGCGCCTGCGCAAGTGTATTTAAAGGGTTTACATTGAATTTGGCTAAAAATCGGCAAAGTGAAATGATCGATTACAGCATTGCCATGCTTCATTGTTTGTGTGTTAAGCCAATTTTACATGCTAGCATATCTGTGTATGTATGCAGGTACTTATGTACAGTGTATATGTCTATGCGGGCCACATGTAGCGTAATTAACTGTCCATTAATATTACGTTGACCATATTTACCTGGTAACCGCTTTTGCATTAAATGTAGTTGTTGAATGCAATTTGGTATTAGAAAGTTTGTCGCTTATTGTCGATACGGCAAGGAAGTGCTCAAAACTAATAACCACCAGCATTTGGAAATGCATTAATGTACCATTTAAAGTGATCACCAGCACACGCTGTTCAATATGTGTCATTTTGTCATTTGGTCAAAGAAAGCTTTTCGCAGAGAGGAAGTAATATATGTAACACCATTTCCAAGTCGGCGGGGAGATATTATTCGAAAGTATAACTTCGGTCAGCATACCGTCTCTCCTATCAGCACCAATTTTCATGCGGCACTCCGGTGTAGTACTTCATTGTGATGCGTTTAAGTTTAAGACCCCCAATCCTTCCGATTTCCGGACTCTCGATTATTTTTAGCACTGTGTCACTGTTGGTCGCCTCAATACCTTTATAAATAAACAAATAATGCGATTCCAGTTGAATCGATTTTCAAACCACCTTTTCATATCGTCCCATATGTGATATATTATAAAGAGTTTTAAAAGGATTCTTTAGTTTCTGCCTAAAATCGCACTTTGTTATGAAAATTTTCTAGGAGACTTCTATTCACCGCTTTTTTTTTATCAATAAATCTATTCAAAGCACAAAAGGATCTTTCGTGGCATGGCTTATTGAATTTGATATGAATGGGTTATTATAGTAGATAGTTGGATTTTGAAAGACCCACTATCCGAGGTAGTTAAGACCTCAGTAGAAAATAGGCATACATTTCACTATGTATCTCAGATATATTCCTTCCTATCGATATCACAAAGCCCTCGGGCTTTTGATATCTTGCAGAAAGTCAGCTGTAATGCAAAAGTTAGAAAGCTTTAAAACTCTTAGAAGTGACTCTGAAAAATAAATATCAGCGCATTTTAGAAGCCGAATCTTTTCTAGTTTCTTGTTACAAATCAATCTTGTGGAAGTTGGGTAGCTAAGAAGGAAATGCTGAGCAGAATCTATCTCGTCGTCCTTCAAACATATGCGGCTAGGGGATGTGCACTGCGAACTTAGGTCTATTGTGCTCTCAGAGCTCATCATAACACATCATCTAGTCCCAGTGCTCTGATGCAGTTTCGGTACGCTGCTAAGTCGTACCGTTTGTGGTACTAATTGACTGTGCCCGGTCAGGCACCAGTTAGAATCAAAAGTTGGCTGTTAGGAGCAGGGGAAGTCAAGAGAAATGATCGCAAGGTTGCTTTAGCTGGACAATTAAACACACATGCAATTTTCTTCAATGACACTGGTACCTATTTTCTATCTAGAAAAAAAATCCTAGAAGTTTTCTCGCTGCCAAGAGTTGAAAAGTATCAAAACACTTCTTTACGAAATCGGAGGTGGTCATTTTATTGGAGAACATACTGATGGTCACTTCGCTGTCAGAAACGTTAAATAAGAAACCGCCCCTCGAACCCTTTCTAAATTCTATTGTGCTATAGACTCTACTAATTCTGTTGCGCAGTTGATTGGCGGGACTTGGAAAATTCTGTAGAAGGGTTGAAGCAATAAAACGACTTTTTTCAAGATTTCTCCTATAGATTAGATCAACCAATCTAAGCCTTCTTTGAATTGTTTTCGGTAAAATTGTAAAAAATCGATTTGTGCCGCAGTTTCCGAGTTTCCAACGTATCTTTTAGAAATACAACGGGTTCTGTGGTACCTGTTAAAGTCATCTTCTGGACTCACATCATTTTTTTCTCGCAAATAAAGCCGAACTCTTTACTAAAGACTTGATCTCTTCGTCGTCGTTTATTTCTTGAAATGACTTTAGTGTATTTTCAATCAGCTGCAATTGCATCGATGATATTTAAATTTTCAGCTTCTGTTAGATTCGTTAACTTAAACATGATATTTTTGCAGAAGTATAAGGAACATATGAAATCGAATCCAAAATCTTTTTGTGGAAACAGTAACATACTCTGTGACCAGACGTTCCCAAATTATAACCTACTCATTTTAGGTCTGATCGCATACTTTTTGGAATAAAACAACTAAAATTGTGAAACAGTAAATATCTGAGTGTACCGGATGGATTTCAAGTAAAATTTAGTAAATTCTGACAATTATAAGTTTGGACTGCGTACGAGATTAGGACTTTTTTCTGATGAATTTCAATTATTAAACAATAATAATTAAAAGCATTTTTCAAATAACTCACAAGTTAATTGAAATAAAAAGCCTAGTAAAAATTGGTTAGAGCATAGTGGAGTAGGAAATATTTAGAAATCTTCAAAAACCGTGTTAAATTTACTAAGCTCGTAGCAAAGTGCTAATTTTAATTATAAAACCAGAATCAGCCAAGGAGGCGGAACGCTATCTTTTATAAGGAGTAATATTTTGGGTGGCATGAGAGCGTGGAATAAATACTGAGGTGAAAAAACTGAGTTATATTAAAGATAAATTTATTGGACTCTTTCTTTTTTAACTTACCAAAGAGGAAAACAAAGTTGATTGCCCTTGAAACAAGTTGTGATTAGCGATGCCAGATCGAAAATAAAAAAAATCGATTTTTGAATCGATTCGGATCGAATTAAAAATAATCGATGTGCGTTGAGATCGTCGAAAAATAAATTGATCTCCTATGATTCATTCGTGTTTTTAGTATTTATAATAATATTAGGGTAGTCACAATTCGGTGCATATGGACTTGCATTTGCATATATTGTGGCATTTGTTAATTGCAGAACAAACTAGAATTCATCTGTCAAATTTAGAACTGAACTAGCGAAAAAGGGATGCAGCGGGGTTTTTCGTTCGAACACACGCAAGGGACGCAAGGCGAACTAGATCTAAACTGTGGAATTTGAACCGGTGCGGAACTGAAGAAAAGGTAATGCAGCGGGGGAAAATTTCCATTTCCTATGACATAGCCGTGTTAAATTCACCCGTTGTTTGTATGCAAAGCAGATCTATCGCGAACTAGTAGTGGTTATAAAAGTACTAGAAGCGAACTAATACAAAATTAGAGATTTTCCTTACAGAGAAGTTACAAAGTTGACAGCAACGAAGTTTGTGTTGCTCATATATACCTATATGCCCAAAAGTTGTTTGATAACGTTTGATAAAACGCTAATATCAAAGCAGTGTTGCCAGGTTAGCGTATTTCTCCCTAGATTTAGGGTTATTCTGGACAAATTATGCATAAAATATCTTTAGTGATTTTCTAAGGAATTTTTTTAAATTTCAAAATTTGTATAAAAGAGCTAGAAAAGAGCGTATAAACTATAGTAAACGATTTAAGGCAATGGTGATGTTTTTGTTTTATTTAACCTTTATTAATAGAATGATAAAATTTGGCAATACGATTTGGAAGGGAGGAGGGTTGCACTTTCCATATTTAAATAGCCAACGTTGGGTATTTAAATACAGTTTAAATATTTGATATGAAAATGAATTTTCACAGTTAATCGTTAATCCATACTTAAATAGGTCATTTGAAATAGGCCCTAAGAATTGCCAAAAAATTTCAATAAATGAAGATCAAAATCATTGCAAAAAAATTTGTAAATTACAGTAATTCTTAACTGTTTGATGATATGGTCTTCATCTAAAATACGCCTAGCTGGACACCTACAAGGTTACTAGATACCCGAGTTACTAGTATCTATTAACCATTGACATCTGCATACTATATACATATATATTTAGGGAGAAATTAAATGACTCTATGGTAAATTTATATAGACCATCGTATACATCGAAAATCGGTTGATCCGGAATATGTTATCGCCATAAAGGGCCTTTGCCAATTGATAGAAAAGTACTCTGGATAGTAAAGTTTTGACAGCTATGAGGTGAAAAAAACTTCGAAGTCGGCACAACAGCATTGTAAAATTTTCTCACCATAGTAAAAATTTTTTTCACCAAAGAACTTTTATGCGAATTTGCACAGACCCAAACTTGTTCAAACATTTTAAATTTTTTATTCTCAGACGATAGCAATTTTGCCGACTATTTTAATTAAAATAAAATGTCTCATACAAAATTTGTGAAATAAAGAGATTTTCTTTTCAATAGTGTAAAATATTGATTTAAGTTTGCGTTCTAGCATGGCAAAATGCAGTGATTAAGGCTAAGTGATTCATTGGTGGCCATCATTGCGCTAAGCTAAGTGATTTTCTCTCTTACTGTGTTCCTATCAGCTACTGGTACAAAAAGTAAAAAAAAAAAATCTTACACAAATTTTCCATGGTAAAATAAGTTGTGAGAAAGCATCTCAACTGAAAGAATTCACCTTTTTTATCACACAAAAAAAAAATCAACATTATCAATCATTTCAAAAGGGTCTTTTTGTTCCTAACTATTTATGTACGAATGTTGTTAAACAGCATACCTTACGCAGCAGCCAATTGGAAAAAGTAAAAGAGGTAATTGTAGACAAAATTAATAGCTCAAGCGTTAAATTTCAGCGACTGAAGTACCTGCTAGCGACACGGTGGCGACGAACAAAAGATTTTTGACTTAAGAATCAGTGGCTTTCAATTTCTTCAATTCATGTTTTTTTTAATTTTGTTTTTTTATTTAATTGAATTTTTCCCTTTTTTAATTTCTTTTTTCCTATAAACGTTGAGTTTCTTATGTGGCATTCATTGAATTTAATGCAACCTGCCATTGAACTCACTCAATGGTCAATAAGATTTAAATAGGTTAATGCTCCTCACTTTTAGTTGTTTGTTTTCTGAAGTGGTGGAAGCTGTGCGTTAAAGCGAGTTGTACAGAGCGCTGAGATAAAGGTTGAGAACAGATAGGCAGAGCGGTGGAGGAAAATTCACTTAACTCGGTCAGGTAGTTAATGAGTTGAAACAAGAGATGCCTTTGTCAGACCACCTAATGCATAGATATACTATATGTACACATGTACATACATACACATACAAATAAGTGTACATAGTGGCGTAAAAAATGCTTATCTAACATTTTTTCGTTAGCACATGGAGCTCTGATGTGCGTTTCTTAAGAGAGGAATACAGAACAAGTGACTTGTCTGTGATGTTTCGATTTCCCTCTGATCTGTTCAATTTTGTGTTTTAATGTATTTTCTTTAGCAGCCATAAAGTGACTAAACCAAAAATTAGTTGGGGTATTGCACCCCCGCAAGTTTTTCGCAGTCGGCATTTTCAGCTTATACTTTATCGTAAGTCTTTTCTTAAAAAATCTTTAGCTACATGCCTAACATAGAGTACTTTCGATTGAAAAATATTAAGCATTAAGTGCAAATGCTTGCAACTTCATCCAACAATACATATCTGGCTGCCCGCATATGTGTAAGGTAATTTTTAGCGCGGCTGAAAGCGAAATTGCTTGTGAATTTTTAGTTTTTCCTACCTTTTTTTATTACTTATTAACACATATTTACAAAAACTATTACCTGCCCAGCGCTAAATATGTATATGTATGTTACGAGGGTGGTCCCAGAAGTATGCGACCTCACAAAGAAAATCATAAAAACAAATTCGAAAACAATTTTTTTTTACGATGCTCATTAGCTTCGATGCCTTCTTTATAGTAGGAACCGACAATGTGCTCAAAATGGCTATTAACTGTAAATTCTGCCTTTTCATTTTGGCAAATCTTTTACCACCGAATATATAATCATATGTGACCCGGCCTATGAAAAGGTGGCTTATGACTCAAAACATGACATGACATGGTTTCGATAGTTTTTGAGAAGCTCTTTCACGTGGTGAAAACTAGAAAGTCCTTTCTTTTTTGAGTCATAAGCCACCTTTTCATAGGCC
>JAPVRG010220616.1:0-12446 GCA_029783565.1 Rhagoletis cerasi | reverse complement strand
TGTTGGATACTGTGTTTTGGAATGGAGCAGCCGGGATGTGTTAGAGGTACGCGAATACTCCTATGAAACCGAGCAACCAAAAAAAACAATCTGCTTATAAGCCTGCAAAGCGTACTCTGTTAAGCCATTGGCTATGGCGATGATCTAGCGTTAATTGTTATGTATAAAAACACTACGCAATTCTGGATGTACTCAAACAAAAGGCTCTATTTATTAAGTAAACCTGGGCAAAGGAAAGCAAACCGCTTATCCTTTTACGTCGCTCATGATTATTTTAACGAGCAAAAACAAAATTCCCCAATTCCGGCTTACTTCGCTAAATGATGGCACACTGGTACAAACGGACGAAGTTAGATGGCCGGATAGTATCTGGGTTCTTATAATCGTGTTCTATGGCATTTCAGTACGGTGGCCGTCTTTAGAGAAATAAATAATTAGGTAAAATAAAGATTCCAAGTGTGGTAGGTATGTATGCCAGTCACAGAAGCGCTACCATCCACCCCAACCAAGGCCCTCGAAACCATGATAAATCTCTTTCCTACAGATCGTCACGCAAAACTAAATGCTCTGGCATATTGTAGAGCCATAAGAGTATTTCAAGTTTCCGCACAACACAATCCTTACATCCGCTTTGGAAATGAATGGGAATGAGTTACAATTTTGTAAGCTTACCCTCACTCTACAACCAGGTTCACCGATGGCTCTTAGCTGTTTTAGAGGTCAATAAGTAGAGAATACTCGCAGAAACTTTCACTCAAACAAAGTTTCCAATTAGTATTTTGTTTAAATGGATTATGTAGGGTATCTACTACCATCTTTATTGATATTATGAAAAGTCTTTACATTTTATCACCACTAAGCTATAATAGGCAGGACAAGAATATGACTGCTTTTAGAGAATAACCCATATACATGTTTTTGCTTTAGTAGTTACTGTAGTTTATAACCTCCCAAAGGTATTAAGGAATGCCGAACTATATTCCTTTCGAAAGATTTGAATTGGGTTTCTGATCATCAAAACATCTCTCTAAATGAGGCCGGCGATTAGTTAGCCAGATGTACTCAATCAAGAAGTGTGCCCCGCCAGCATTACCTTCGATGATTGCAAAACAGCTCTCACTTGATCTGAATATGACCTTTAGAGATTAGGCAATCTGCTAACAACAACGAATAAATTTTTATTCATCATTCAAGTAATTTCGAATGAAGAATACATTTTTATTCAATAAACTGGCTCTGGAACTGTTCCCGACTTGGTCCGTAACTGGCCCCGAACTGGTCCTAAACCTGTACCAAACTGGTACGGAACTGGTCCCGAACTGGTCCCAAACTGGACCCAAACTGTTTACAGAACTAGACCTAAACTGGTCCCAAACTGGTACGGAACTGGCTCCGGAACTGGTCGTAAACAGGTTCCGAAACTGGTCCCGACTTGATCAATACAAATTTATTCTTCATCAATAAAAATTTATTCTTCATCCGAAATTACTTGAAAGATGAATAAAAATTTATTCGTCATTCAAAATTATTTGAATAATGAATGCAAATTTATTCTAATTTTTTTTTTATTCAATTATAATCTTTCCTGATTAGGCCCATCCCTGAAGTGAAGTTGGCTCCCAGTTGGGATGTTGATAAGGCATAAACTTCGATCAGATTGTTGACCGGGTTTGACTGATCGAAGTCATCGTCTATGTTTTCCTCACTGAGCTTATTGCATTCACGTTGACAAGTGGATTTAATATTTCGCCTTTAGAAAATACGTACATAGATGGATGAAAAATGGACGATAAAAAGTAGGAGACACCTTTTCAGCGGCAAATAAGTGGAAAATCCGGATATTCAAAAGTGAACATATGCGTAACCATTTAAATGAACCCGTTCCGCATCCATTTTTTACTGTTCTGATTGGATATCAATTTGTTTCAGTATAACCTTTATGTGTCGACATTTTAATAAACCAAAAATGTATTTCCAACTTGTAAATGACCAAAAATTTGTGAATAATTTTTTCGTGAACAAATCTTAAGTCCAATTTTTAAACACCATAATATTATTTCAAAATTTTTAATTCCTTGAAATGTGTGTCAAGTTTTTAAATGACCAAAAGCTTGTGTGCAGTTTTTATCTTTAAACTAGCAAAAAATTATGTCCAGTTTTTATATTACCAAAAGTTTATGTATAGTTTTTAAATTTAAAAAAATGGTTGCTCAGTTGTTATGTCTAGGTTTACAATTGTCAACAATTTATATCTTACTTTTAAGTATAGAAATATTCTGTCCAATTTTTAAACAACCAAAAATTTATGTCTAGTTCAATTATGTTCAGTTGTCAAATGACCAAAAACTTGTGCCGACCAACAATTTGTTCTTATTTCCAGTTGTTCAATAACCAAAAATTCATTAGCATTTTTTATGCTAAGAATCTAGGTCCAAATTTATGTCTAGTTTTTAAATTTAATTTACATCCAAATATTATGAAAAATTTTAAACGCCAAAAAGTAAGTTCTGTTTTTAAATTTACAAAAGCTCATCCGGATTTTAAACGACCAAAAATGTATGTCCAGTTGTTAATAGAACAAAAATTTATTTTTAGTTGACCATAAAACCAAGTCCAGTTTTTAGATCGCCAAAATATTTATATTCAGTTGTTAAATGACTAAAAATATATATCTGCTTTTTAAATTGCTAAACAATGCTGTGTAGTTTTTAAATTATCAAACAAATTATGTCCAACTTTTTGGTTAACAAAAGTTTATGTCCAGTTCTTATTTACAACATTTCAATTAAGTATAAATAATGGTACCACCAATACAATAATATTATTCTTGACGTTTTCAGCAAGAAAATTATACATTATATAAACTTATTCAAGAACATTAAATGAAGCATTTACAACTCATTCAATATCAAAAAGCGAATCATGCAAAATTCATAATAATTGCATAAACTCGCCATGAGTAGTCTACCAGGATTTTCCTGTCTACTGAACGCTCCTTAAGACACCGCATCCACGCGCTCACTTTAGAGAACATTTTTCTGTGCGCTATTATTACACCGCACTTTGTATGTATAGTATACTTAATATCCAAAGGAAGTGCTCATTATAAGCGAAACCGCTATTATAAGCTTTGCAAACAAACCGATCAACCGTTAAGGAGCGAAAACTTTTCAGCGCAATATGAGCGCGAGCGTTTGTATGTGTGTGTCTGAGTGTTTTCGCTGTGCGAACAAAATTACAAATCTGGCGAATCTTCGCAAAATCTTTTACAACTATGCAATCGCAACACAATCTGACATTTGCCGCCGCCGCCGCCGCCGCTGACACCGCTGACACCGACACCGCCATCTCAAAACTCATAATACCAATGACGGCAGTCATTAGCCGCATTGTTTAATTGCAGTCAAAGCTCTGTGAATGTTGCGCGCTGCATGCGGCCTATCGCCTGCTTGCATCTTTAACTATTTCCTCTTCGTTGCCTGGCAGCATTCTTTGTGAGCGCGCAGTCAGTGCAAGCTGCTTGGCAGAGCGAAGAAATGTGGTCGTTGCTGTGGCAACTGAAGATGCCTGGCTGTGCAAGCCACTTCAGCCAACGTTTTGACCCGTCTCGATTGCCGGGCAGCAGCAGCCACCGCAAGTTTGGCAGTTCGACAGGCAGCAGCTGTAATATGCCAAAAAAAATTGCAGAAGAAAAAACACAAATTTTTTTATACAAAAAAGTTACATCAATTACATTTCTTGCGATAAATCTAAAACTCATTTGCAGCTGAAAGTAATTTTAAACTTAACTGTTGTTTGTAGGTGGCCTAGCGCAGGCTATAACGCCAAGCGCCCTCAGCTATTCGCGCGCTCCACGCCCAACAATATAACGTCGTCAGGCGGCAGCTAAAATTTTGTGCGCGCAGAAAGTTTTCTGGATATTGCATACTTCAAAAACTGCTTTAATAAAACTCATAAAAGCAGTTTTCAAGCGACCGCCTTGTTTCAGTATGCTGCGAATACCATTGAATTGAATGCTGCGGCTGTGAAATGTACGCGCGCGTACATAACTATTTTCATGGCGTGCTGAATGTGGCTAGCATAAACTTTTGTTTCGAATCAGCAGCCAGGCAACAATGGCCAAAGAAGATGCAAAGAGTTAACAGCAATGGAATGCGCTGAAGGTGTGTAGGTATGTAGCTCGAAAGTTTGAGGTGGCAAACGCAGCAAGGGCGCGCGTGAAGGGCAAGGCGCGCGCACTCTCTTCGACAACTTTGCGCGCGCTAAACACTTGTTCCAGCTGCCAAGAACTAATTACGAAAACTCCTCACGCTACTTGCGTTTCACCAATGATGCTGACCGCCATGGCGCGCATAACCACATACACTCGCGCACGCGGTAGCAAACTAAATCGCCATAGCAATATGCTGCTGCTGGTAGTGGGTAGTGTAACGACCACAATCACGCAGCGTGGGTTGCTACGTAAAGTATCTGCGCTCGTTCGCACGTATCCACAAGGTTGGTCGATTGGCTGGTAGGTTGGTCGCCAAGTTCGTGGGTCCCTGGGTACTGCAGCTCGTTCGCGCTTTGAGTCTTTACCAACACCGCGTGGCCATAAATGAAACGTTTAAATGCCGATTGAAGGATAAAGGTTGAAGGATGAACGCCAGAAATCGGCGGGCTACATTGCATGAACGCTGGAGTAGCGTGTATTTAACAGGATACAAATCGCTGACACTCGAACAAGGGTAATTGAGACGCGCGTGTACACCAAAAACCAGCATGAGGGAAGCGCGCGGCATGGCGCTCAACGGTTTCTTTAGCCACCAGCGTGACGGCTGGTTATGACAGCATTGGGGCGTGCAAACATTTTCCAGCGAAATGCGAAAACGTGCAACCCAATTCAGACGCCGCGGAGGCGCGCAGCCTGTTTGCAACTCATTGGACCATCGTAAAATCGTAAAAATGCGAAGCGAACGCAAATGATACTTAACAGGCAGTGTAAAAATGGCAAGCATTTACGTTCACCGCTGCCCACTTGCCCGCCAGCACGTCAAGTTGAACATAATCATAATCAAGGATATCGGACATAAGGTTAAGTATGCTGCGTTAATGAGTGAACTGGCCTGCGTAGCGGCAGTAAGCCTTCGACCGTTGCGCTCATAACCCACTCCCCACAGCTAAGCTGCTGCTCCAGCAACCAACAAAGATTTGTCGCTTTTAAAATTAAGCACTTACGCGATTAAATAGAGTTCACTGGCTGCTACCGGTAGGTTGTGGAGTCGGTTGACACAGCGAATGCGCATCTGATAAGCATTGCAGAGAACAGGACCAACTCTTGGTGATGTCCTTTACAGGCGCCGGTTAACGAGCAAGCAGATTGCTACGACAAGCGGCACGTAATCAACATAAACTGCTGTAATTTGTTGCTGTCCGAGTAGTGACAGCACAGACAAAATGGCAAGAACAAGCGCCGCTCAGATGGAGACAAAGCCAAGGAGTGCACGAATATGATGATGATGAGGAAGACGAAAGCGTCCAGGACGACAAAAGCAGGGACATGCTCGCAAAGTGTTTTAAGAAATGACATAGGATTTGATAAATTTAGAAGGATTAACACAAAGCAAGTTGACAAAGGCGAGCAATATTAAATTGCAAGTGGGTCACGTTGTCAACTGGCTTTAAAGGGGATATACGGAGAGTACGCACTTTGTATTATCACAGCAATTTGTGTGGTTTGAAAGATAGGAAGATTTAGGGTATTTGGTCAAGCGCAGAAGTGCCTACTTTTACCTGTGGTAGACAGCATATAAATATTACCTCTCAGCACTAGGCTAAAAGTTTTTGTCAAGGGATGAAGTTAATGGTTTCAGGTCGTTGAGAAGATTGTTTTGTATAGTAAAAGGATGTGCATGAGATTTGTTGCATTAGGAGCCAGTAATGGCATTGCTAGTATACAGTAGAAAAAAGGTAGCGGATAGCGGATAGCAGATGAATCACTTTTGCCAAATTTGACCACCGCCAGGATCGACAAATTCCGGTATAAGTATAGCTGTTCTTATATAGTGGCCGAGAGGTTGCGGTCTTCAATCCTTTTTGGATGGTTTCCGTTTGTATGCACGTCTATTGATATATAGAGACAAACTCCCGGGAAGTCAGTCCAGTTTCAGTCGCATATCTGGGCAATGGTTTTAAATTTTGGTATATGACACTTCTCGGTCGGTCCACGGGAAAGCCACTACCTACCCAAAAACCAAACCGCCTCCAAGGCGAAACATGTTAGTGGAAAAAGGCCTTCTCAGCTCCACATGAGACCTGTTATTGCTGGGTCTTCATCCGGTACATAGAAAAGCACGGCGACCCTTGATACCAGTCGCATTTTTTTTAACCTTCAGGGCTAAAATAAGTCTGCACACTTATGAAAAGGGTTAAATTGTACTCGCATTATGCCTTCGTGGTCGAGTGGTTAGAGGTGTGCACTACTACTTGGTAGGTCAAGGGTTCGATTGGACCAGGGCATCACATCGAATAGCGGTCGCCCCTCGGCAGGCAATGGCAAACCCCCGATGGTACTTCTGCCATGGAAAATGCTTCTCGTTAAAACCATTTTCCGTTCGGAGGCGGCGTAAAACTTTAGATCCCTCCCCTATGTGTGACAACAAGGAGAAGCTCGGCCAAGCACTAAAAAATGTGTAAGCGCCAAATGCCCTCATTCATTTCAACTCAAAGAAGAGGATAATTTTAAAGTGTTTCCTAAGCAGTGGCAAGTCTAGGAAAGAGATTATTATAACATCCAAAAAAATGTCCGGTGTCCACTAGGGAGCTAAAACGAGTTTGCACTATAAAGCAATCGCCCCATAACACAGACCGGCACGTTTTCTAGATTTTGTTCCAGTTGATCCTATCAACAAATCATTTTCAGCAGAGCAACTGGCATTGCGGTGGCCTATGGAAAACGGGACTTTGAAGGGCACGTCCCTCGAACTGTTAACCTTCTTGTTGTCTGCTCGAATTCTCAAACGGCGACGTGGCTCAAAAAATGCTCAGAGTATTCAGGGCAAGTTTGGTCTGAAATCAAATCGTTGGGAAAGTGAGTTTCTTCGAATCCACGTGATTCGAGATTACTTCCTCCAAAGTTTATTTGTCGGTAATCAAAACTTTCTACAACTCTCACAACTCTCAGGAAGGCTGACAGCTGGAGGGCTGTCACATATGGTCTTACTTATCGGCCACCTAAAGTTGTGTTTGAGGGATCCAACTCAGGAAAACAGTCCGCAAAACGTAGCGTCAGGGATGTCGCTGGAAATCGACGTAGTCTCGCCCACCCTCATTCCAGCAAAGCCGCTGGGCAGACTAGTAGCTGGCACAATTTCATCTCAGTTTCGGGAGCGGCTGGGGTATTATCGGTAAGCCCAAACTGAATGGTGATGGCCAACACCACCGACTTTCCTCCGTATCTGGCTAACCATTCGATATCTAATACCAGCTAAGCAACTGTACAGGGTGCGGCATCGAAGAGTGGTTGACAGAGTTCATTGACCGTTCCCACAAATTATCTAATTATAATCAGAAGTATTCTCAAATGCAGATGAAGGTACTCAATATGAAAGAGCTTTTCAAACACAGGCAGCTTATATGACCATAGAAGAAGCAAATAACAAAATGAAGTCCGAGACCAGTCCAGATAGTTAAGACCGGTTAAAAACACTGTAAGTAACCCAATGTTGGTCCTATTCCTTTCTAGCGATTATATACCCAAAGAGTGCTCTACGGCTCCCCAGAATTTACTGCGTTGAGTTTACCTACTCTGTAATTTTAACACTCGAAGAGGAGGAACTGAGGCCGCAAAACGGTTCAGGCTCCGCTATACTAGATAATGAGCCTTTTTCGCCAGTCCATCGTCGACATCGTTTCATCAAGGTTCATCTGTAATTGGTTCATCTCATAGTTGCTTGCTTTTATGCTTGCTTTTTTTGATGGATGATATAATCAACGCTACTGTAAATTATTGCTGGAAAGATACCATCACCACCTGTAGCTTTGATTTTTTTTTCTTTATCTAGATCAAAGGCTACGAGAGCGATGATGGTGTACAAATATCTAGCGGGAAAATCCTGGGGATGCAACTCGAGGATTCTGAGATGGATGTACACCAAGATAGTGCGACCAATAGTAACTTATGGAGCAGTGGCTTGGGCTTCCAAGACTATAATGGAAATGGTGAGGCAGACCCTCACCAAGATTAAACGGCTGGCGTGTGTTTTTTTACGGGAGCAATGTGCACATGCCCGACGGCAGCGCTGGCTTTGGAAAAGGCAAGGTGTTATCATTTAGGAACAGAGACAAACTAGGCTCACAGCTCCATCTAGTTCTGTCCCCAAAGAACGATATGAATAGAGTATTAGTTTCAAAAGAAACTTCAGGATTCATAGATATAACAAGCTATCGGTTCCTCTGGGAACCTTCCCAAGCATCTTTAAAGCGGAAATCTATGCCATCAGTCTGTGTGCTGAGATTAACCTGCACAGGAATTATTGTAGAGAGAGGATATTTATTGTAAGCGACAGTCAACCGGCTCTAAAGTCCCTCTCATCCTTCGAGATCAAGTCTTCCTTGGTTTCGGAGTGTGAAGAGACGCTTAATGCTCTGGCTGAGGAAAATGATATCCAGTGGGTACCAGGGGTACCAGGGTACATGGGAGTCGAGGGAAATGAGCCAGAGTGGCCGCTGCCTCGACCCTGACAGGATCTGAGCCCTTCCTTGCAATAGGTCCTAACACCATAAATAAAGTGCTTAGAAAGCAAAGGGTCTGCGCCAGGAAAAAAGCTTAATAGGAGAGTAAAATCTGAAAAGATACAGGCTAATCATGGGTCTCCCTCAGGAGAAACTAGGAATCATTAAAGGTATTTTGACGGGCCATTGTAGGCGAAGAGGTCATTTGTATAATTTAGGAATCTGGTCTAGTGACCTATGTCACTACATCTCCTTCTGTGGTGTGAGGCACTTAGCCGGGAGGTTTTAAGAACTCTTACAGGCTACTTGACAAGACTTTGCAAATTCAGGTATCATTTGAATAAAAGGAGCTTTCTGTAGACACGGTTTGCAAGTTATGGGACTACCCACGTATCATAAATCTCCGTGAAACTCATACACCTTGGGAAACTACTATCTTCTCAATCCAAAATGTAGAAAATGGTACCCCCAAAGTACGTAATTTCTTGCGGTTGGAGTGACTAACGTTATGGTTTAGATCTTTTTTAGGTCGCAGCGCGACTACACCCGACGTGTCGTAATAATGGTAGTCTTTAAGTTAGTACTTTTTTAAGAGAAATAAATTAGAAAAATACTCAAAGCTGTTTTTGCATGCATTATAACTTAAAATGTCTGTATTTAATTTCCGACCATTGTACACACCAATTTCATCACCTAATTTCGCCGAATTCTGTGTCAGATTACAAACAATGAGGCTTATTTAAGTCAGTGAATCGAACACTGCTCTCCCGCTACCTTATCTGCGTCTACAATCTGTTGCGCTTCTGTCGATACATTTCAGTATGTGAGTAGATTTTGTTTAGTTGCTCAATATACTATATGTACATATAAATGTAGCACAGCTAATTTTCCAGCGAACAGTTTATGTCATGTCATCTGTCATGTGTCAATTCGGTCAGACAAAGAGGATAAAGTGTCAAGCGCGCGGTAATAGAGGCGGCACCAGCAATGACAACAACGAAGGCAATAACATAATCAATAGCGGCAGCTACAACGAAAGCAAAAACAACGTTGATATCTACAACCACAAGCCACGCAATAGTACCGCCACTCGCCTGCTACCCCGCCTACTAAGCACGGCGCTCACTTACGCACTCACGTTCAGCCAAGCGCGCGACCAGCTTGTATGCAATGCTGAAAATTAGCTTAACACCTAGTGAAGTTAATTGACATTTTACGAGCGTACTTACATAGTTGAGTGATTATACTCGAAATTTACGCTTTACAAAACGCGCAGTGTTGACAACAACAACAAAAACAACAACGCAAAAAAACGCCGAAAGCAACAACGACGACGAAAACGAAAACGATTAACAGCAAAAATTGTGTAGTTGCTAAAAAAAAATGTCAAAACATGTGCGGCCTGTTCATAAAATGGATAATACAAGGACACAAGGTGAGCGGCGACGCAATGCTGCGCGGAGAGACAGAGTGCAGTGGTGGCGCATAGTTGCTTGGTGGCAGGCAACAGACAGCGCACAACCCGACGGGCGCCAAGCGGCGTGAATGCATGGAAGTGGAATTAAATTGAAATAAATTGCAGTATAGTTTGTTGAAGCTGGGCGCCGCGGCAAATCGAATTGGATCAGCTGGAGGGAAAGCGCCGCCAAAATGGGAGGGAAGTAGGGCGCGCACGCCGATGGCTAAAGTTGAAGCGGCGCGGACGAGTGCTTAATGCTGCTGACTGGCTGGCTGGCTGGCTGTCCGACGGTTTAGCTGGTTGCTTCCACACGTACGCATATTCAATGCTCACCAAAGATTAAGTGAAGATTAAATGCCGCGCTTTAATAAACTTTGTTAACAGACAGCCAACAGCAGGATACTGGTGGTGCTTCAAGCAGACTTTATAGCGCAATCAATAGCGCGCGCAACAGCGCCAGCAATTTTCGTTTTGAATTGGGGTGATTTTGCTGAGTCGAAGCTGATTTGCAGCCAGCAGATTCAAATTAAAGAGCGATTCTGATACAGACAACTAAACCGCTCTTGAATCCACGGACGGCCTGATCTGTGGGTTGGTTTGTTTGCCTGGTTGCCGGTTACGGTTTGGAGGTGATGGAACATACAAGCAATAAATTAAATTAAATTACAATGTTTCAGCATATGTCAGCGAAATACACACACATACACTTTAACACACACGGACAGACATTTAAGCAGTACTGCACTCGCATGCGTAAGGTGGTGTTGCTGCTGCTGGTAGTGCTGTTAATGGTGCCTACGACTGATGAATGCCCAAGTGCCAGCAATGTGAAGCTGAGAAATATGTTGAGTTGGGAAAATTTGTTGAGCTGCGAAAATCATTTTATGGCGCCGAGTTGCTGACATTTCAACAAAAATATATGCTCGTACACACACTTATGCATGCATATGTAACATTTATTAAAGTACATGTGTATATTCTCATTAATATGTATGTAATTCTGTGTAAACCCCATGAGCCAAAATGTAAGCATTTATTGTCTCACAGGCATGAAAATTAATAAAGTTAAAGGCCACTTGTTGTTCGTGTAAATTTAATCGTTGATTAAAAGCTCTAATTGTCATTGTTATAGACAATTGAAACCTTAGAGCTATACTGATTGGTACAACAGCTGTTGGCTTGTATGCAAATAAAACGCAGGATTCCGGAAAGACAAATTTCGATAAATTCATCAACAAATTCGATAAATACATAAATATATTTATCAAAGAGAGAGAACAAGCGTAATAAATACTTTCAATATCGATAATGTTATCGATAACTATTCATTTATCGACAACGATATTCATGGATCTTGGGCTAACTTACATATGGGCGTAAACGGTTATATAATAATTAAACTTTTGATAACTAAATCGATAAATATTTCGATGAAAATATCGATTAATATGTATGTCGAAAAGATTATCCATTAATATATTGTAAACAATACCTATCATTTAATTTATTACTTACGATTTCGTTAATATGTCGATAATAGCACTCATAACAACATCGGTATATCACATGTATAATGTATCGATGATTATATTTATTTCTTTATTTAATCAATTAATTCATCAATTAGAGCACAACTGAAATAGATTACTAAAATCCATCTAAATTTTTACAAACCTGGTTAGTCTGCCTCATATAACGTGTTAGCGACTCATTAAGCATGAAGTTGGTCTTGCAACAAGGTTAATAGAACATGTCGCTAAATCTGAGCTCCCGAGCAGGACAATTGAAAAGAATAAGCTCAAGCAAGAAGTGGCAATTGATATCACTCGTGACTATGCCCCTAATAAAAATTACCGATGAAATTTTCCTACGTATTTTTAATGTCGGCAATGCCAGCAGAAGGCTCCTACTCTTATAATCAGGCATACTACAACTCCAATGCAAGGAGTGAATGGCATATCTAGTAAAGCGTTTCTGGCTCTTCAATCCTTAAGGATGAACTCGAATAGAAACCATCCCAAATGATACTGCAATACTCAAGATTGGATCTTACAAATGAAAAATACAAGCTCTGAAGGGTGAAAAGGTCCTGGAATTCATTTGAATTTCTCGTTATGAAGCCGAGCATAGACCTGGACTTTGTAATCATAAAATCTATATGTTTAGAAAAGCACATTTTTGAAGAAAATATGACCCCCAGATCCTTCTTTTCATAAATTTTTGTGAGAGTGGCAGTGCCCAACCTATAATGATAGCACTAAAGATGCATATATCT
>JAPVRG010220611.1:0-11525 GCA_029783565.1 Rhagoletis cerasi | reverse complement strand
GACCTGCAAGTGAAAAACAAAGAAGAAGAGGAAGTGAACATTCCGCTTGCTGACAAAACTCTAGTAATTAAGCAAACTTATATTCTGCATGGCAAACTACCGCTGATTTAATTTTTGAGAAATCGTTCGATGGTGATACCCATAGACAAATAATAGAAATTACTGAGCAGCCTCAAACAACATTCATGAAGAGTTGAGCAGCACTTTCATGAGCTTCAGATGGATGGAGGGTTGAATCTAAGAGGGTCAACCGAAGGTGAATTGTATACTTAAGCCCTAATACAGGAAGCATGAAGTGAATTCTCAGTGGACCCTGACTTCTTAAGAAATTCTGTGAAAACTGTTGATGAATGCAGAGACTATCTGATCTATCTTATATACAAACGTTTAGTTGTTATGACAGGTGCTGAGGCTGTGCCAATGGCCCCTGGGTCTTGTCTACAGGAGTATCTGCATCTATTTTAGAGTTCCTGCCAAACCTGGATCGATAGTTGGCTCTAGTTCATTTTGGGCAATCTGCTGATCCACAGCTCGGCAATTAATCAGCCAGTGTGATATTTTCAACACCACGGTCACCTGCTACTCATATAAATTCAAGTTTTTTTCCTAATCGTGGCGGGATTCAGCTTAAACTTAGATTCCTGGCGCCACTATTCATACTCTTTATCAGTGGGGCTCTACCCGATTCACCACGGAGGCAAAGAGAAATGTTTCTCATATACATTATGATCATGCAGAGCGACTAACTCTGCAAAGAGTTTGCTTAGGATCTTCTGCCGGACAGGCGAAATATAGTGGTCATACCTGAATGTTGTATTGGTTTCACGTATTAGATAAAACGGGTTTCTGAATAAAAAACCATAACCTTTAATAGAGAGTATAAATCAGTAATTCCTAATATAAGGCAATAAACCAACGATTATCCAGCGCCTATCGTCTCTATTCGGTTGGCTAGATGGATCTGAACTGGACAATAATGTCAGCGGTGGCGTATACCCGAAACAGCTATGGATACTGAAAACATTCCGCCTGCCAAACTATCGCAGTGCCTTCCAAGTCGAGACGTACTTGCGGCTATACATGAAGCAGTGGATTGTCAACTTTTCTGACAGCCAGTAAGTTTTGAAAGCTCTGAATATCGCGCAATGATGGAAGTGCACTTCCCTTCCACTTTCGCCGTCTAGAAGGAGGTTGGGCATGTCGTTCGCCACCTGCACGCTGAGGAGTCGGTGTGAGATGGAAACAGCTTGACAGCTGCAAAACGAGAAAACTTATGAGGCCAGCATGGGAAATATAAAAAAGCCTGGAAAGTTTGAAAAAAAGTATATATATGGCAACGGGTCTGCTGATAGACCATACAATTTCAGGAAGGCACGTGGAGATTCCAAGTGCCCCATATATATAACTACCTCTGCAGAAGCTGTAAGAGCGCAGAAAACCCTGAAACTGTGACGTACTTGCTCTGTGAATGTGTCGCACACTCGAGGGGGTGCTGAAATCTTTGTATAGCTGCTCAATTTCGTTAAATCCAGTTCCTTTTATCCAGGAATGCTGTTTCTGTTAAGAATCCTCCGCAACCCCCCCTAAAGTATTCATTCCAAAACCTTCTAAATGAAATGCCATTGGCATAGTACCCAAATTTTGATTTATAAAGAGCTAAAACTAAAGAAAATCTAACTCTCACTTTTTCTACATGTAGAATAGCTTAGAAAAAAGTGACGTTATTATAGGGAGTTTTTAGAAGAAGACTTATGGTCTCAGTCTCAAAAAAGAATTTTAAAAGAAATACGTCTTTATAAGAACCATACAATTTGCAAATACAATTTGCAGATACATATTTTCGCAGCAACGGAGCGCTCACCATTCAACTATTATGAGCTTAAGCGGTTATTGGATAACTAATCTAATTACAAACTCATTTTCACCAACTCCTTGAAAGCACAACAAATGACGGGTAATTGCCGCGAGAACTCTTTAAACTTATGTATATCGAAGTTCGTGTGAATGTAACACTTCACAGAAGTTGCACCGACAATTGTCTCAGACATTTGCAATACTCCAACGAATTAGTCAAAATCAAATGAGTGTCCAGCGAGAGGCGACACTTCCGTGCCACGTACTCTTCAGCGCGACACTTGAAGGGGCAGCACTTGGTGGTGTCAAGCAACCAATCGACCAACAACAACTGTAGCAACATTTCCTCACGCTTCACGAGGGATCGTCTGTTGCTGGACTGTTTGTACATACTCGTATGTCATATGTATCTTCCGCTGGGCCCACAGTGTGTCACACTTCATTGACGACAATCAAGAAAAATTAGTTTTCAACGTGCATCACTGAGCAGAACATTTTTTTAGTGGAGTTTTTGTTGATGATTTCACTCTTACTTCGAGTGCTACTTTATTGTTTCTTTATTTCTGTTTTATTAGCAAATCGTTCTTTGTTCACAAATTCATATGTATGTATGCATGTCTATGCACGATTGCTTGATCACTCAGTTGTGACGAACTGAGCTTCCGATTTCATCATTCGATTCATCTATGAAGTGCCGCCAAAGTTTGAGTTAATTTGAAAAAATTGCCTATTTCCTTGCAACAATCGCAGTCACAGTCACAGTCACAGCATTTATGTAAATTTATTGTTTTAATTTTTCTTTCCTTTCGCTTTGATTTCAACTTCAAAGAGCGCGTCGGCGATTGGTGTGAATTGAAGCGTGTTTGCTCATGTTTTAAGTGTAAAATTTTCATTTTATTTAAAAATATGAGTTTTTGTTTAATATGCAACATTTTAAAAGTACCCCGTCAACTTTCTCTTCGTGCGAAGTGGGTGCGGATCGCTTTAAAAAATAAGAAGACATATTACGTTCCAGTCGCCATTTAAATTAATACACGCGTAAATAATCGCATACTCACTCACTCAAATATTTTTTGCGAACCGCCGTAGCAACACACACAGACACACATTCAGGAACGTTTTCGTATGTATTTAAACCATTGGACATGCGGATATTTGGCTTTACTGAATAATGGCCTTTCAATGTGGACATTTGTCACTGTCTGTGGCCTGGACTCAACCGGGGACGTCATTCCGTCGCATGACACACAACGTTTTATTGTTAACTGTTAAATGTGCCGTTATTGTAATGGCTTTTTTTTTTTGTTTTTTGATGGTGGCATTTACGAAAATCGTCTCCTTCAAAGCGTAACAGATGTCGCCGCAAAACGTTTTTCAACAACAAAACAATATTTGTTTATAAACATACAGAGGAGTTGGGCAGAAGCATATGTATGTATATAACATTTTATAAATAGTATACACATTTATATATGTACATACAAATATACCTAAATGTCCATATGCTGACATGTGAAGCTCCCCTCTTTCAGAGGTTGGTAATACACATTTTGGGCGCTGGGGCGAAAGTTTTACGAACACCAAAATATGTGTTTGCTTTTGTTGTTGCCAAGGACAATGACATAGTCTGATAGCCAGACAGTTGTACTAACTTAGTAGACAAATCGTACTAGAAGTAAAAGCACATACAAAAAATATATAGAAAAACCCGGCAGTCGACCCTAGTATTTTCAAAACAGCTTACTACAAGTGGTAGCATATGCAACAAAAATGTTTAAAAACAATTATTAGCATATGCATCTGCAACATTCCAGTTAAGATATTAGTCAGCGCATGCATCAGCCTCAAACTAGTAAATGAACTAGTTCGTTGCTGACGAAAAAGTTGCATCCGAGTTGTGTCAAGGGTCACCAATTTTTAATGAGCTAAAGAAGTCTGAAGCATTAAAATTGTATATAAAGGTTTCTTACATTGCATACAATTTCAATTATCCATCTTATAACTGGTTTCATACTAGCCATTATTGAACTAGTAAGACGACCCCTATTAAATACAAATTCATGGTCTAGACTTTTTGTTGATTGGTTTAGCTTCTCACTGCCGGGATACTATCCACCCACACATGTTTCTTTAGTGGTGTGAGTAGCTTTGCATTGCAGCACTGAAAAGGGGAGCCGTGTGAGCGAGCCAGGCCTGCGCATGCTTAACCAAATGACAGGACAATTTATAAAACGGAAACGGATATTAACAACAACCGTTACCATGCAGCCAACCAACATACAACCTACGACTAATAAATACGAAGACTTACCAGCAGGAATGTATTAGGATAGATATTTGGTGGTTCATGTTTATATGCATGTATGTATGTATGTATACATGTACAAGTTCTCGTAAGGATTTGTGCAAGAAATTCCTTCAGGTTGTTCTTACAGTAAAATAAATTGCTGAGTATATAAAGTATTTGTTGAAGTTTTCTTGATTTTGTCTTGTATGTTTTTTTAGTTCTGGATATGGAATGAATTCTTTACCTACACGTAACGTAAATATGTACGCAATGCAGTAACCAAAGAGTCTAAAAATTTGTCAACAAAAGATGTTTGCTTTCTTCAAGCTAAAATTTCACCATTCTTTGCGAGCAATTTTAA
Organism: Rhagoletis cerasi; assembly: GCA_029783565.1. Taxonomy (NCBI): domain Eukaryota; kingdom Metazoa; phylum Arthropoda; class Insecta; order Diptera; family Tephritidae; genus Rhagoletis; species Rhagoletis cerasi. Next base: position 7,023 of record JAPVRG010220611.1, on the reverse strand, counting down.
TAACGTATAGAATAAAATTCTAAGTGAAAATCATTTCTGTCGGATAAACGTTCAAAATGTTGAATCGATTCCTAGTACCTTAGAATTTATGTAATAATATCCTTAATTAAAATTCTGAAATTTGTGCAACGCAAAAGGGTAAGCTAGTGTCCACCTGGTCGATTAAAGTGATCACGTCAGACAAAGTGACAGTCCCAAAACTTGCGAAGAAAATTACTGGAACTTTGGACCGTAATATCCCTCAAAAAATTGTAGACAGCAGAACCAAGGCAGCTGCTTTCCGAACGACAAAGTACTGGTAAGTGACAGAGAAGGCTATTCAAGACGGCTGCAGCATTACTTCTGCAGCACAGCTTGCTGTTGTTACTCTTTGTATACTTCATTTTGCCTACGTACTACAAAGTTAAGCAATGTGCTCTGCATTTTGCTCCTGCATGAGTAGGAGGCTAACTTTGCTGTCCTACATGACATAGTGGCTTTGCTCTTGCCAACTTGCAAACTCTACTGTCAGATACCTTGAAGACTTGCCAAAATTTGGAACATTAATCGAAGTTCGGATTGCATTGGTCTTAGCCAAAGCATCAACTTTTTCATTGCCTTTCATAGTCTATGTGCTAGTACTCAGAAAATCATTACTTGCGAAGATAATTACGGAGGCATGTACAGACCACGGTCGCACTTTGCAGGAACTCTGGTCTGCAATACCCTCAAAGCTTCTCTAATCGTATGCTGCAACGTTGTAGACAGATTGAGTGTATCACCACCAGCGACAATACATTTACAGCAGATTGGCTACCAAAGAAAATACTAAGCCGGGATTACGAGAATGTTTGCTGAAAAAATCCGAGTTTATAATTCACTACAAATGTCTGATTACTTCTTTGTTTGCTGAAGTTCCCTTTCCCAATATGCTTTATAGCCTTCCTCGCTTATTACAGTGAGATGGTCATGGAGATAGTACTTGAATTGGTGAATTTCGACTGAAGTTAAGATTAAGTCCATTTCGAGGCAGAGATATACGCTACAAATAAGTGCAGACTTCAATATCAAGTGCAACTACCCGGACCAGAAAATTGCGATCTTAAAGACAAGCCAAGCAGAGATTAAGAACCTCAGATCTCGTTAAGTACCATCGAAACTGGTTATGGAGTGCCTATAAAGTTTGGTTACTTTGGGTTCCAGGACTCATCGGTATTGAAGAAATAAGAAGTATTCACCACGGCATTATTCAGCACGCGCCTCACTTCGCTTATAGTCCCCACTCTGGCGACAGCCTAAGAAACGAAAAATTATCTAAATTCGGGTTGAATTTATATAAGAACATAAGCAGTTAAATCAAATTAAAAGCTATTTGGCTTTTAATTTTTTTAGTGTTGAAATAATTTTTAAAGCAAACTCTTTTCAATTAAATGTGAATTTTTTGGTGCGAACATGGCAAAATAAACAATCAGGAAATATATATTGTACAAATACGAATATGTGCGAAGCTGATTTGTTGCTATTTTCACAGTATACGTATGTACATCCGCTTTACACTTTTCAAACCATAAATCATAGTTGCAGCAACAAAGACAACCAGGCAGAGCTCGGCAAGCAAAAGCAATGAATTAATGATAAGCGTGAATAATGCAACAAAACGTGGCAGCGATAAGCGTAAAGCAGTAACAGTAGCTACTGCACCGCCAGCAAAGCTGTGAGCGAAAAACCCATAAGCAATGAGGAAGAGATGCTGGGAAGCTAAACACATAAAAAAAATAAAAATGAAAAGAAATGAATAAATGAAAACCCCTTATCCTTCCATTTATGGAAAATAAATTAAAATTTTTTGCTGCCGGCAAGTTTTAAAATTTTCCCATGAAAATTGCGCTTGTGGTCAGGAAATATTTTTACTGCGCGATAAAAATGGAAATTAGATTTTTCAAAGCAAAAAATTAGTAATTTTTGTAGCGTGTTATTAATTACCTCCTTGTTCGGCTGTCTAGTTTATCCACAATTTTATTTTATGTTTACGCTTAGTTTCGATTTTGTGTTTTTTCCGCGCTTTTGGTGTACTTTTTTGCGCTTCAATTAAATTTAATAGCATTTTGAAGGGTCATAAATCTAGGGAAAATGCAACCGCCGCTACTCGGTTGTAGAGCCTGGAGGCCGACGGAGGTAGGGAGGGGCATACAGACAGGCAACCAGTCAGCCGCAACAGTGACGAATGCAGCAGCGGTAGCGCGCCGCTGCAGGCTAACGGCTGGCACCAACAACACAGTGCGCACGCTGATAAGCATCTGCAGCGAATTGCGGCAATCGTGCCACAGTCACAGCCACAGCCACAGCCAGCCGCGTCGTGTTGCAGCATTGCGTCGGTCGCTGATCGATTGATTAATGGGTTAAATGCGCCTGCAGCCAGCAGCTGGGAAGCCGGAGGCGGCGAAATAAGGCAGAGCGCGGTCCTACAGTTGCCCGGCGCTTGGGCTGAGTACCTCATTACTCAACAACGAATATCCCTTTTGCACTTAAACAGCTAAAGCTGTTTATTTATTTATTTTATAGTTTTTTGTAAATTTTCAATATTTCTCAAATCAAATATTGATATCGTAGCGTGAAAAGTTATATAAACTGCATTTAGCAGCCAGCTTGGTTTGCGCTACTGGTGCACACTTCTGTTCTACGTTACAAATCGGTTTTCTCCGCATACGCTCTGTATGTGTGTCAATTGCCAATCAGCCGCGCGCGTGAAGTAAGTCGCCTTTTGATTTATGGCAGGGCGCGGCATTTCGGGTAACGCAGTCAAATACTGCAATCATGAGCCATCAGCAGCTATCAAACGCAAACTATTAGTTCTATCAAGCTCACGACGAATGTATAGGCGCTTTGGATGTGAAGCTGTTGCGGTATTGCTCACTACGTGATGGCACTTCGCCGGCTGCCGGCTGCTGGCTGCGGCTTTTCTCTCGCGCCCTCAGAGGGCACTGCAATCAGTCGAAGCGCAGCTGTCAAAATTTAATTGCACTTCAGATTGTGCGTTAATTTATTTATTAGGTTTTATTGAAAATGTATTTATGGAGCAAATAAAAACGCGTAATCTTAGGGGAGCATCGATGAGTCGCGAGCATAGAAGTGTATGCTACTTCATATAGTATGTACCTCACATTTTCGGTTATTTCATCTGCACCTTTATTCATCTTCTCATCTAGCGCGTGTGTGTTTTTTAATCAGGCGATTCATTAAAATTGTTCACGCTTTTGAGCGCGCAATTCAAAATTTAAAACTCCATCGAAAACCAAAATATGTGAGGCAGTACATACGTACATAGCACAGACACACATGCCCGTGATCACATTTTCAGTTACTCTCAGCAACACGCTTAGAATGTGATTATCTCCCTCCAATACACACTCTCACAAACGCCCAATCTGCTCCAATTCACCCTTCTTTACGCACCGAATGACGCTTTGTAGCCCTCAAGGCTTTCGGGTCTGGGCGCTAATTCGATAAACGCATACCGAACGTGTCGCATACCACCAGCTCGCGGCGAAATTGCAGCAAATTTTGATTTATGCCTTGAAGCCCCAAGACATATACGCTCCCCTTTCCAGCGGCATCTGCTCCATTTCACTCAATCATATTCGCCGCACACAACTGGCTACATTGTCTCTTGACTACATAAATTTATATGGACGCCCTCTGGCTCAGAGAGTGTTCGCTTTTGCTCCTTTTGATAAGGAATTTATGTATATTGCGGATTACACGCTTGGTAACACGTTCTACCACTTCTTTCCACTTTTTTTCTTGAGCTTTAAAGAAGAATGAAACTTTTTAATTAGAATTATAGCTTTACCAGGCGAAGCGACGTTCAGCGTTGGTTGCAAAAGAGCAAGGGTTAATATTATTAGGAAGCTTAAAAAGGCAGGAAGGCAAGAGATAAGGAAATTTAAAATATACGAAATTAATTAAAGTCATTAAAAGCGTCGGAAAATCGAAAGCAAGTCAGACTATTCAAAAGCAAAGTTCAGCGATAGAAGTTGAAAAAGTGATGAAAGACATAAATAAATAATGGGGGCGCCCGGGCCGCGCTACGGAAGTGAAACTTCTCCTTATTCATATTTTAATCGTTCCATAATACTGATAGTTGTATGTTTCGATCCACTGAGCTTATCATACCATAAGATAACATAACGCTCAGTTAAGTGATTTTAAATTGATCAAATAACAAATCAAGAACTCGATTTTGTTTGTGATTTGATTCGCTGACCAATTCAGAAATAAAATTGATTTGTAATTTACTTCGCTGAGCTGAGACGAGGTGAGTTGATGTTGAGGTGAGTTGAGTTGAGATGAACTGAGTTCAGTTTGGCAGAGATGAGGTGAGTTAAGGTGAGTCGAGATGAATTCAAGTGAGTTGGAGAGAGATGAGGTGAGATGAGATCTTACCTCATCTAATCTTAAGGTGAGATGGGGTGAGTTGAGGAGAGATAAGGTAAGTTGAGGAGAGATAAGGTGAGTTGAGCTAAGTTCAGGTGAAGTGAGCTGTGAGGTGAGTTGAGTTGAAGTGAGGTGAGTCTTTATCCTTTCCATCATCTGCGTTTATCCTTTAATAAATCGTCTCCTGAATTTGTACTAACTTAGCCAAGCAGTAGATTGTGTCATCTTATCTCAGCGCTTTCAGACAAACTATCCTAACTTAGACCAGCTATTTTTTGAGTCTTAACTCCATAACTTATAAGTTTGACAGCGCTGAGATAAGATAAAATGTAACTGAAATAAATATTATTCGATTCGTTTAAATACATTTGCAGATTTGCTCTATATTTGAATTACTCAGAAGACATAATTCGCCCAAAAGGGCTATTTGAGCTATTTGGTTTTCATTTCATCAACCACTGGGCACATGCATGTAGTTCCCAAACGGATTATAAAAAAAACTGGAAGCCCGTAATTGTTATTTAGATGATGTCATGAGTTTGAGCTCACTAAAATTCCTTTGGCCAATGCATATTGAACAGGTAACAGGACTTTATTTTTGTTTACATTTTACTCTGAAATGTTCCACTTTTGTTTACCTATTCTGACATTTTAGAGTCCAAAATTCAACAATAAAATATACGCAGCTTATGTTTTTACTCTGGTGCTATTATTTATCAAATCTGCCTTGCCTTTGTCGGTTTTCAAAAACGCCTTATACATTAACACCAATTATGTTACTTCTAGTCATACTCTGCCTTAGTCAGAACTCCTTTTTGCCAAAACAAATTAAAGTACGAGTACATCAGAAGATTTCCTGTTGTTGTTGCTGCTTCCGAGAGAATAAAAATACGAAGTATTCTGAAAGAAAATTGCCAACCTTTGGCAATGTTGGTTCAGCTTTTTGCCATCTTCAGTTTCGCGCTTCTATCAACCACTCTGGCATCAGTAGAGGCATATACATACATATGTATCTCTTGCTTCGATACAGTGACCTTTACTGACGGTTTGCTAAAAAGAATGGAACACCAGCTCAGCTCTGTTCTAATGTATTCCTCTAAGCAAACCTGAAGAGTGGGCCTTGTCTTGCAAATCGAAGTTTATGGAGCGGAAAGTCCGTTTATATTTGATTCACCCTGGTTTCCACATTGTTCAGACAAGCATAACTACAACTTTCTAGCCGTTGCTCAGCACTTTTTGATGCATTTTACTAAATTTAAAGTTACAAAATTTTCGCTTGTTCAGCATTAGAGTATGTGTACAAATAGTAGCATCTACGAGGAGTGGAAAAATAAACTACCCAGCAAGAAATTGTGAAATTAGTCTAGAATTAGATTTCATGGAGTACAATTGGTCGCAATTAATCTCACTAGGGTATAATTAGAGATAGTTTAGTTATCCACTGATAACAACCGGATTCAATCGAGGACCAATTAGTTCCCTCTCTTCAAAAGATAATATTACCCCTCTTTGGTAACTTTTTAGGTTTTCTTTTTTATTATTTATATTATCTTCAAGAAGAGCTGCAGTTGGAAACCCCCTATCATGTTTTGATTTTAAGCCATAAATACTAACCGATTTTCTGCTTCAAACGGATTATCTATAAATCATACGATCAGGAAAAGAAGTATTCTCACGATGAATAAGACATCTTACCAAATCAAATAAGGATATTTCCCTTGAGATTCAGATCTAAATACAATAATTCCACGACTCCGCGAAATAAATGATATTTCTAAATTTAATTAATTTTTCTTTATTTACAGAATTGCTAAAAAGCTTAACAAAATTTTGTGGCAGAGCTTTTTGGAGTTTACTCCTATTGGATTTTTCCCTAGATTCAGAATCTGTCCTTTAAATTATTCAATTGGCTCCAGTTTTCGAGATATTCGGGATCAAAAGTGTCAAAAAACGCATTTTTCACACTTTTTGAACTTTTGTAGTAGATGCAATTACGAATTTTCTGAATAGCATACAAAAAAAGCTTAATTGTTGCCCTTTTTAACACGCTTATATTAGTTTCACTTGTATGTTTGTTTGCTTGCTTGCTTGTTTTTTTGTTTGTTTGTAACTTTTACCTCACCACATAAGTGGCACATCATCGGCTGCATACATTTAGGCGTGTATAGTTCTCCAAGCGGAGACACCAAATAGTACATGAAGTCTGATTTTTTAACGTGAGTACCTGCCCAGGAAAGGCTCAACCCCACGGTGCTCAAAAGCACACGGATTAACTCAATGCGTTAATCACCGCCCCGTGTTAGCGGTACCAATTAGCAGTGTGGGTGTAACAAAGCACTACCTTGGTTGGGTACGAGGCCGACCTAAAACCTCTGCCGTACTCTGGGTTCGGCACCCGGTTGCAATGCAACTCCACATTGAGAAGACAAGCAACTCTCCCCGCATTTGGGTTTAAACCACAGCCACCACGATACTCCCCGAAGGGCCGTACCCTAAAGGAACAGGCCATAGCAAATATAGGATGCTATGGGGGCCCCTGTTCCCCCGTGGTACCAGATTAAGTACTCTGGTCTGACTGTGAAGCCGAAACTTCTACCAGTTGAGAAGACA
>JAPVRG010220608.1:0-11721 GCA_029783565.1 Rhagoletis cerasi | reverse complement strand
GATTCTCCGTTGGATTTCAAGGCTGACATTATTATCGGTGTTAATGCTGGTTCCCAAATAAACGAAGTTCTCTACTGTTTCGAAATTATAACTGTCAACAGTGACGTGGGTGCCGAGCCGCGAATGCGCTGACTGATTGTTTGATGATACTTCGTCTTGTCCTCGTTTACCACCAGACCCATTCGCTTTGCTTCCTTATCCAACTTGGAAAAGGCAAAACATACCTCGCGTTTTTTGATATCGAAGATGTCGGTGTCATCAGCATACGCCAGCAATTGCACGCTCTTATAGTAAATTGTTCCAGAGCGGTTAAGTTCTGCAGCTCTTATCATCTTCTCCAGCATCAGATTACGATTTCTTACGGTGAGTTAAATTAAGTTAAGTCTAGACTAACTGAGCTTTTAACAAAATACACTCTAAAAAGTGCATGTAAAGCTACTACTGAAAAGTGTTTATTTTTAATAAAGATTGGATTGTTGAATATGAGATGCTTGAAATATACACATAATATAGATATGAAATATCTTAAATTGCAGACATTTTGAACGCAAGAAGAAATTCCCTATTAATTAATAATAAACATTAAGTGCTCATATTTAATCTCTTTTAAATATTATATGTGTAATTTTGCTCAACGCGACAAATTTGGTATGCAAAAGTAAACAGACAGTGTGTAATTTTATTAACACGGTGTGTAAATTTGAACACATTAGGACAGGAAACTGGTTACCTCTTCATATATGCGTAAATTTAAACAAAAATTTGTTAGAGTGTACATGAAAGTAAAAATAAAGATTCAAAGCTATGAAATGTCATTTTGTTCAAGGTTTACCTACAATTTCACCTAATCACACTCAAATGCTCTTTCGATACTCTAAATAATTATTCGTCCTTTGAAATCCCGATTTTCCGTTCTATTGTTTTTCATAACTTGCATTTTCACAAGTAACACAAAAAATCATGACATCAATGCATAAAATAAACACGAAAAATGCAATACCACTACGCTTGTCAGATTTAGTGCTAGCCTTTGTAACAGCTTTTCGTAACTCCAACTTTGGAGCCGACTTTAAGCGAAAAAGCGGGCACTAACACGACTATGATACACTTAAGCCTTAGATTATTTTAAAACCTCGCGTTAACTCATTTAGAGCCTACTCTTTCTTGACTATGATTATGCGCCTTAGTTTTGTTCTACTGTTTTATGCAATAAATGCAACAATTATCTACCTCGTTTCTCAAAAAAATCATAATTATAAACAATAACCCAAAATGAATAGTTTATATAACTTTAAACACACTATACGTGAGTTAGCGCAAATAAGCACTTTTTATGTAAGTAGCACTTCGCAGCAATGAAAAATTTAAACAAAGTGCGAAAATTCACTTACGCTGTAATTGCTTTTGCTATAACTTTGTAGCGGTACTTCTTTCGGATACGATATTTTGTGAGATGGTTTAAATTATGAAAAATTATAGATCTACGAGAAAAAACTAAAATTTATAATTTTGTTGGTTACACCAAAATCGCGGTTAGGGCTCGATATGTTAATATGCTTTTTATTAAAGTTAACTTACATTGAATATCAAATGTAGCAGATTTATTCCTAATAACAAAATCGAAAATACTAAATTTTTGCCATACGAACGCCGGCTTGCAATCGAATGAAAATTGTTTATGTTTACACTAATTGGGGTAAGTTCACGGAACGCATAATACCAAATTACGATAACAGGGATACGATCACGTATCGTGTAATACCAAATCAGTGTTTTTAAGAATCGAGTAATCCGTTCACGGAACGCATACATCCTGAACATCAATTTTTTCCGACCGCAAATTCTTGGAAGTTTAAGTAATTCGCAATATTTCTCACGCACATGTCATAGAACGTTTGGAGTGTTACATAGAATGTTTGGAGTATCGCCGACAATATGCACGTACATATGTACATACATACATACATACCTATATTCCTTAAAAACTGGCCCTCATTACCTCCTTCGACTTGTAAATTCAATTATTTCAATTCCTGTTATGTATTTTGTAAATGAATTACCGAGATCAAATCAGCAAAGAGCTGAGCTTAGTTAATAACTTAATCAATAATCCTTGATTCCCATTTACTTTATTATATTTATGATAAATTTAATTTGTTAAAATGATCAATACTCGAGTAGGTAATTGAAGAAAGATAAATTAAACGTATTCCTTGTTCAAACATATAGCTTAGTTTCTTGAATTATGGCATAACTCGCAAAATCACAAGTTTGAAAAAACTTTTCAGGTGTTTTCCCTTTGAACAAAAATAAATAATTAAAAAAATGAATGAATATATTAGTAAAATTTAGTCCAGAGGAACAAGTGGAAAAGCGAAAAATTGCAGAGGAGACAAATTCACTTCTTACAATCTACCTACATACATTTAACAAATATCGTAATTTTTTGACACAACTTAAAAGAAGGGCTGGCAACTATTTCTGCACAATTAACAAAATTTTTCACATTATGACGTTCTTTCAACAAAAGGTCGAAGTATTAAATAAATGAAGTAAAATTTGATATAATCAATTAATCAAATAACCTTATAACAATTTTTTTATTCAGAAAATTAAACACAAACAGGTCTTTTAGAATACTGCTGTATGTGGTGAGTAGGTAGGTACATGATGTTTACACATGAAACAAACATTTTTTAAGTGATTATGCTCGTATGTGATTTCTGATTTCACCATAAAAAGTTTTTATTAAAATTATTTGCATATCGAATTCCCTCACAAAGTTCAAATTCCGCCAAAATTACTTTTCAGATATTCACTTCAATAAGCTTTGTTGGCAGGCAAATCACTATAAAGAAGCCAATGTATGTCCATGCATACACATACAATACTCTTGGGAATCCAAAGCGGATGGTATTCAACTGTGATCCTTATTAACAATTTTCAAATGATGTAGATTTCAATCGAAAAGTTTACCGCCTTAACAGAAGTACGGTGTGGTTTATGATTCAGAGAGGCCTTGAAATACAAAGTACTAAAGCTGCTTAGCTTTAGGTACAAATAAAAAAATTCATGTAGATTTTTTAATAACGTCCCATGAATCAAGCCAAAAATTGTATTCCTTGAAGGAGAGTTTAAATCTTTCACATACATTATCGATATTATGCAATGATTTCACAAGCTTGAAATCAATGACGTCAGTACTGACCTTGAAAGGATTTTTAAATTCTTACAAAAATAATCACTTTCAAATGAAATACCTAGTATACATATTAGTATAATGTAAGTGAAATTCTGCAAAAATTAATCAAGGCCAGTATATTTACGAACACATGTATGCACATATTTACACTTGTCACAATGCATATCATTTAGGAAAGTTGTTTGTATACGAATATAATTTTTTCTCAAATATTTTTGCACGTAATAAACACAAACCTCAAACAAAGAAAAACTGCATAGGTACCTACCTACTTTTGTAGAATTCTTACATTATTTATTTGTGTATAAAGTACCTATTATGTATACAAAAATGTGATCATACGTACACATATCGCATGTACATGCGTATGTGTGTACACAAGTATCTAAGCAACTATACTTATATTTTTCGATATATATGTATACATGTATGTACAGACATACACCTTCGCAATAATCATATCTAAAATAACGCACTTCTAAAATAATATAGTAAGATTAAACCTTACTTTCAATTATTTTGCTCTGGTGAATGTGAAAAAATACAAGCGCTATATAAAAACCTCGATTCTCTTACCATATGTATGTACGTGGCTGGATGTGAAAAAATATAAGCGTTATACAAAGCCTCAATTCTCTTACCATATATGTATATACGCACGTACGTAATACTTAAATTATGAACTTTATGTTTGTGTATTGCACAAAAGTATTGCTAATCTTAATTTGAAACGGTGTATAAGACTTGATTTTAGATTTCTTTTATCGTATCTTTTTTAATTTTATTTGTTTATAAACAATTGATCCAGACACTGAAAGTCGTTACTGCGAAATCGACACAACACTGCCAACTGATTTTAACAGCCAGGGAAATCAGCTCGCTTAGTCCCAGTCAGATGAAATAATAGAATACTACACACATCCATGCCTCACACAGCCGAAATCAACCACCAACAAATAATTCATATATGTACATACATATGTATGCATGTACATTAGGCTGGTCCAAAATTTTTTCCAGCCACCACGAGAACTGAAAAATACAAAAAATAAGGAGACACGTAAATCGGTTTGAAATCAGTTAATACTTACCCGTGACGCCGAATGCACGAACAATTCAAAGGATATTTTTAATTTCTTTTTGAATTCTACCCAATGTGTTCTGTAGGTTTGTGGTAAAAAAAATTTTGAATAATAAGATTGTCAACTATTTGAAAATTTAAAATAATTTAAAATCAGAATGAAATATTTAAACTTCTACATCAAAACTAAATGTTTTGAAGAGTTTTAAAACTTTTTGGAACAGGGTTACCATCACACAATAATGGGTATTAAAATCTTTAAGCTTATTAAATACCAAAATTTGGCTATCAAACCGAAGGTATATGCAGTCCGAGCAAAGATTTTTGAAAATACTTTAATCCACAAATATTTTTGGATAGGATTGCTATTTATTTATAATAAAAAAGTACAAATGCCACAGCGCGAGCAACAGGCATCGATACCTACGACGAGTAACGTACAGGGATAAGGCTAAATTCCACAAACATCATACATATGTACGTATTCTCGGCACATCATATGGTATATTCGTCGGCCGCTGTGGCGTATTGGTTATAGTGCGCGCTACCTAAAATTAAAAGTATTTCTAATGCCATGAAAAACAGGTCCTCTAATACAATCGCCGTTTGGAGTCGGAGTAAAACTGTAGGTCCCACCCATTTGTGTGACAACTAGAGCTCTTGTTAAAAATCTAGTATTGGGTTAGTCGACTAATCGATTAGCAACTTTTTTGTCGGTTGACAGTCGAACAACAGTTATTCGATTAACAACTGCTCGAATTCGACTAACTGTTCACTTTTGACTTATCGCTCACCGTCGAGTAGTCTGAAAATCGACTAACAAAAATTATTTGAATAGGACAGTTGTTCACAGTAAAATTATTATTATTATTATTAGAGCGGTTGGTTTGTGCCAATAAGCATAAAGCTGCATTTACTGTTTATAAGCTATATGAATTTTCCTATAAAAGAAGCACCAACTCTATTAAGATGTGAATGAAAGCGATATATTTTTTTCCCATAGCTCTGACTTGCATTTTTGGCAAGTCAATTTGTAAATAATAAACAACGAAATTTCTTTTGTGCCGGCTTCGGAACTGGAACCATTTTTTGCTGAAATCTAATGAAAAGATGACCGGAAGAAACAATTACATTTTTCTGTTTGTTGAAGATTTACAATTTTAGGTTTATATTTTATGAAATTTGACTTTAAGTAGTGGAAACTTCATGTCAGGAGATGATTCATGTGATTGTTGTTATTTTTTGTATGTGTGCTGCCTCAGTTCCAAAAGTTTAATAAAAAACCGTTCGTTTGTCTGTTCTGTTTGCTTACGTTTTTTAATTTTCAAACTACAAGCGTTTGACATCGACATGTAAATTAAAGTCAAAGAGTTACCGCTTTCCTCTTTTTCGGTGGGGTTTTACGTTAAAAATGCATCATTATAGGGAAAATCTCTTTTGGTATCTATCCCTGCATCTGTAAAAGTTTTTATAGGAAGATGTATGAAAATCTAACTTGCTATAAATTCATATGCCTTACAGTATCACAACAGTATGATTACAGTATCTCCCAATAATTTTTTATATGAAAATATGTTTTATATGCATCCTGCTCTATATCATTGAATTCCTCATTGGAACAGATAGCCACGCTATTCTGGCGTATAAACAGTTCATATGGATTCATACCATGTAAATGCGCCATAAGTGTTCATAATATATGAAAAAACCAATTTTATTGAAAGAATACCATTAGTTGAAAAATCGAAAATGAGCGGTTAGTTGACTAGTTATTTGTGTGCGGTTAGTTGGAAAAGTCGAAAGGAAACGGTTAATCGATGAAGTGAAGTCGACTATTTTTTTCAACAACTTTTGCTAATCGATTAACTGATTAGTCGACTAGTCGATTAACAAGAGCTCTAGTGACAACATCAAGGCGCACGCCACAAATCGGAGGGAAAGCTCGGCCAAACACTATCATATTGTGTTAGCGCCAATCTATTATTATTATTCATACGTATTCTAGATAAGTGGCAACCATATCCAAGAAAAGGTGTGGATTGCAGTATTTTCAAAAACTTTTCATAAGGCACAATCGTATCATTTTACCAAACTTACCTCATCTTAGCTTATAGTTGAGTGACAACTCTAATTAAAAACATGTCAGTCTAAAGCTTATGCGTATAAATTTCGCTTGATACATATAGTGTTGTATTAAATGAGCTTAAATATCTTAATAACCGTTGTTGTATTTTAATCTCTTCAAAGGTTTTAGTTTTGATGTGGAAATTTAAATATATTATTATATACTAGCAAATGCCCGCTTGCTTCGCTGCGCCTGATAAGAACTTTTGCGTTGGCTAATGCAAAAATAGCGTTGAAAAGCCAAAACGGTTTTGTAAAGTAAAAATTCTTAGCATAGTTTAGGTTGACACCACTGAAGAGTAGAACCCCATTCACACATAGGCCAAGAAAAGTAGCACTGTGATACCATATGGAATACTAACCCCTTTCGATATAATGGGCTTTAGCGACGGTCTGCCACGGAAGATAAAGACTCGTTTGTTCTGTCTAGAACTTTGCGGAAATCTGAATGGCCAGTGATTCCTTTGATCAATGAACAGATTTCTTTGACTCTTACAACAACAATAATGGCTGCTCCGGGCAATTTCATCAAGCATAGGCAGATGAAGATCGTACTTAGGGTGTGTGGGTGTAGGACAAAGGTGCATTTACACAACTTTGCGCTTCTTTGTATGCATCTGAAGAGTAAATTAGCATAACATAAACAGAGCCAAAGCAGCAGACTTCAAGTACGGGGTTTCTAAATATCTCGACTCCTTCGCCATCTATCTGGACCATTTTCTGCAAAGGTATCTTTTATCTTGCAAGTAACATATATTTTAAATTTGAACGAAAGCGGTTCATAACTACGACTTTTATAAATAACTCGTCTCCCGCGCCACCTAGCGGGTCTATTTTTCGCAAATGCTTTTTTCGTCAAGCAGGTATCTTACATTTTGAATTTGAACGAAATCGGTTCATAAATACGGTTTTTATAAATAACTCGACTCCAGCGCCACCTAGCGGGTCTATTTTTCGCATTCGTAATTTTCAACATAAAGGTAGCACACATTTTGAATTTGAACGAAATCGGTTCATAAATATGACTTTTATAAATAACTCGATCCCAGCGCCATCTATCGAGTTTTCTAGTAGCCTATAATAGGACCATGTATGCAAGATATAGTCTCTGAAAATTTGACTGAAATATATCCAGTAGTTTTTGAGTTAACTGCGAACAACGAAAACGGCTTTTATTTTATATATATAGATTTTATAGCGGTTACCCTATTTTTCAAAATTTTTTTACCACAAACCTAAAGAAAACATCAAGTAGAATGTAAAAAACAAATTCGAGCGTGGTGTGGCTACTAACACATAATATAACTAATTTTGTATATAAATTCAAAAGGCAAATACGCATCATAGTTTTGTTTTTTTTTCTTTAATATTTATGAAGAGAAATATTCCTATACAATAAAAAATATTTACTTTTGAGGATTTTATAGCAATTCTACAAAAAAATTTATTTTCTCCTTGCAAAATACATGGGGAACTTCAAAGCCAAAACGGCACGGGTAAATATTAACCGATTTCAAAATAAAAAATACGTGTGTCCTTATTTCTGATATCCTTTAGTTCTGGTGAGTTGCAGCAGGAATAAAAAAAAATTATTTTCTATAAAATTTTGGACCACCCTATTGTACATACATATATATATATATATATATATATATATATATATGTATATATAAGCATCCTAGTGGGAAAGTGGAATGTTTGGTAATGTACAAAATAATTATCGCCCTTATAGTCAATACATGACAAGATGCATATTTTTTTGTACTGGCATGTCTTAGAAAAGTAATGAGTCGCTTTATAAAGCTATTTATAAATAAAATCTATGTATGTGTTAACAGAAAAAACAAAAGAAAAAAAAGCTTCCGTGACACGGGATTTGAATTCACCAATAACAAATGGGTAATCGAACATGCACCTTGTGGCTCAAAACTACATATTATATCCCTTTGATCGCTTAGGAATGCAACAATTCGGTTATCTCATGATACAGCTTCAATTCTTCGGCCACACATTACACTCTTGCTTACATTGCGATGTGTATCTTTTCGGTCAATCGTCGCCGTTAATGTTTTCATGGTAGAATAATGTAATACGTTAACCAAGTATCTACATTTTCGGGAGAACTAATATTACCACTTATAATAACAGTTTAAGCGTCACAATATTTGAAAATAAAACAAAAAGTTAATGTGGTGCTCAATAGTTTTAGTAGAACCAGAAATTTTAGGTAAAAAACTCGTTTATTGTATCCTAGTCAAAGAAAATAAGCTTTTTTCGTAGATACTCGAGACTGAGTCTATTGCAGATACGAGGTTAACGCAGAACTGGGACGATATGTGCTCAAATCCACACATATGTATGCCTGTAGGTATATGGATATGTACATGGGTATGTATCTAAATAAAAATGTACATGTGTACAAATATACATCCGTTTATATTGTGTTATACCTCTACACAGCCTCGCATATACCTACATATAAACAAATATACATACGTATGCCAGTGGACAAATGGCTAAAGCGCTGGTTATGCATACTTGGCACTGCACTGCATGGCATGTCATTTTACGTAGAAATCAAAAACCAACAGACTTTTACATATGTAATGCTGTGCGTTGGGTAACCGCTGACACGCAAAGCTCATTTAACAGATTCTTTACGTGACAACTATCACGCAATGCCAAGTATGCATAACTGAGCCTTAATGCTATTTACATATGTAGACAATGTTTGTCAGACATACGTAAATGGGGTATTGCTGGGTCCGTCTGCTATATTCTGCTATATGTTCAGCCCCAAAAATTTGATGCCACAAAAAGATTGACAGTTACGACTAAAAGAAAGTAGGCATCACACTACAAGCTAATGGGAAACGTGTAGTTTCGAAGTAAAATGTGAAACAAAATTTAGAATAAATTTAAAAGTTCGATTTTGTGGCATGGATTTTTGTTTGCTTTTTCCTAGTTATTGTTGGAGCCTATACATAAATATACGATTTATAAATTATATGTATAGAGCGCGACATGCGTCGCATAACTTTCGAAGGAACATGTATAAGTTCGATACAATACTTTGTCCATTACCAAAGTTATTTTTCCAACGGGGAGGTATGTACATATGTAGCTATACGATGCAATCGATAATAGATACTCTTAAATACCTATACATATATATATATATAACTCTACTTGTATAATTGTGTATGCACATATACATATATATATGTTATTGAATGTTCGCAGATGTATGCCCAATTTGCCACGAAACGAGGACGAATTCGAACCGAACTCGTTTCGACGTTGAAGTGGCGAACTCGCTTGGGTGAACTCCTATCGAAGTCGTTTTTTCCATAATAAACGCATCGTCATTCTGACTCAAGGCACACTGAATAGGTAGCAGTAGCAGGGTTGCAATTGAGATTTTTTTCGTTCGAAGTGGTCCATGAACAATATTTTTTTACATTTTACTCTGCAATATCAAATTTTGCTAACATTTTTTGACACTTTGGAGTAAAAAATCAAGAAAAAAATACACGCAGCTTTTTGTTTTTGCTCTAATGCTGCTACCTGTTTAATGTGCCTTGTTCTGACCAATATTTTTCATCGATTTGAGTTCAGTTCATCGTCGTTATGGTGAGCTCATATTTCATGAGCTAAAAGACCTCAAAAACATTGCTGTGAATAACACAGAGTAGTTTGTAAGAAAATGCTGGAACGTATTACTGAGCGCTACAGTTTGATTGGATAGGAACGACAGAAAAGACACCTGTGCGGCACCTTAGCACAACAACAGTAATTAAAACTACGTACTTGTTGATGTCTAATTCTCAAAAATACTTTAAATAAAATTATATTGTTATTTCAGAAGCTTTCCAGCAAAGATACAATGAAGCTGTTTAAATTATGGAGAGAATATCGAACAGATATTTATTATGCGGGAGGCAGAATCTCAAAAAGGAACAAGAGGAACTTGTCATAGCCGTAAGCATAAATATATCTATTTAATCAGCTTTATCTCGAATTAGATGTGAACAAACATTCCCAAAAACCATATAAAGCAAAACAAAAACAATTTTCCCCAATTTGCTTTTGTTTTGCCTAATTAGTTATGGGAACGATTTATTCGGATGGAGATATGGGTGAATATATACTGTGAAATGCGAAATTATAAACGCACCGCATATTGGTAAGTTTTAACTTACTTTATTATAACAAACCATGTAAACCCAACATTCAAACTTTATGCAATATTAAAGCTTTCTTCAAAACTTCACGCTTTTTAACCCGAATTAAAGAAAAAAATATGAAGCAGTTTTATAGCCCGTTAAATTTTAGTATAAAAGAGTACTGGTTTGTAGAGTTGGGTAACTCAGCACTGTGCTGAGTTACTGTGCTGACTCTTAGAATGTGCCGCACGCTCAGACTCACCTCTGAAAAAATTTGTAACTCACTAACTCAGTTTATGTGCTGACAATGTATAGCTCAGTGTGCTACAGAGTCGATATGGTAACTCAGTTGATGTGCTGACAGTCGCATAGCTCGGTGCGGCTTGCATTGTTTAGAACTGTGTCGAAAAGATAATCAAAAAAGTATCAATACTTCTTTTAAAAAATAGTTATTGTAGAATCATATTGCAAATAAACTCACCAGTTGAAATCAGCTTTCTAAATTTTGCCGGCCAGCTACAAACAGAAGCTAAAGATAATATTTTTTAAATCGATTTCGATTACTAACATCATCAATAATTTCGATGTACATACCAATTGTGCGATAGCACACTGTGCTGACTCATTAAAGTGAGTTGGAGCTACTGAGTCAGCACACCAAAATTTACAGAGTTACCCATCTTTACTGGTTTGAAGTGGCTCAAAGCTCGTATTGATTTTTTATAATTTTTTTCTGGCGGGGTTTCGCATTTTCTTTCATATATCTCATTTTCGAAGTTTTTGTATATGGAAGCAAATGCGAAACACCGTCAACAAAAAACCAAAAAAATGATACCAAAAATCAATGCTAGTTTTGAGCCACTTCAAACTTGAACTCTATTATACTAAAAATTAATGGGAATTTTCTTTTAAATTGTTCATCAGAACGAGTTGGAATCGGCTTAAATTCGAAGTCGTTTGGCAAATTGGGTGTGTATGCCATTGCATGTCCATATATAAATACATATGTATGTGGGAACATCAAACGCCACCCTGCAAAAAATTGTGCGACTAATTTCTAAAGAGAGTATTCCCGGATTAGGCTCAATCGGGTACAATTGGTCATATATTAGTCACAAGTAGTCTCAAACGGGTATTATTGTAGATCA
>JAPVRG010220605.1:0-11018 GCA_029783565.1 Rhagoletis cerasi | reverse complement strand
TTTGATTCGGGAAAATCCATTATTGTCGCTTCTAAAATAAACTTTTTTGTAAATTTGGTACAGAATTTTTACAGTAGACATAAGGCTGGAAAAAATGTAGTACAAAAGTACAAAAACGACAAAGACAATCAAACACAACATAAGTATGCACAGTTAAGTAACTTCATAAAAAAAATCAGCAATATTTTATTCGCTCCGCGCGCAAGACTTCAATGCTAATTAAGTTGATTAACAACAGCAAGCTGACGACGAATTCGCATTATCTACACACATCCGTACACATGTACATATTTATGCTATGTCTATATTTATTGCATTGTTTAAAGCAGTGTGCAAGAACAATAAATTATTTGCATTAATTCCACATCTCGGCGACACCTGTGATTATGATTATCGCGCTGTGAACATTTTTGTTATTGTTACGTTGCTGTCATTTTTTTTTTGTTTTCACTAATTAATATTTATATATTTATTTACTACGCCAAATATTGGGTCAACATGCTATAAACATTTCGTTCATTGCTTAAGCCGCAAGAAAGCAATACGATTGTTGTTAAACTGTTTTTAGCGGTTCATTTCAGTTTCATTTCAAGTACACAATTAACGGTATTTGACGTCAAGCACAACAAAGTAGTTGAGGGCAGAGTACACTGTGAAAACACGATACTTGATCCTTACGATTCATTGGAATATTAGTTACTGACTTAATGGGACTGCAATCTAAATAAGAACCGGAACCATTACTGAGGATAACCTGACTACTTTACGGTGAACAAGATGTTGAAATGCTATACTATGTAATGACTTCGACTAGCACACTGCCACAATACATGTCACTTGAACCGAACCGAACCGTGGTTCAGAGATACTCATAAACCGGTTCTTGTACCGGTAAGTGTTCATGTGATTTGAACCACTGAACCGAACCGCACCGATTTTTGGAGTGGTTTGCAGCCCTGCTCAAAATACTAACGTCATCAGTTATGTCAAAACAATGTGATGTAATGTAATTCACTGTCCCGATGTGATGTGATGAAATAGTAATGTGATTCACTAAAAAGCAGCTCTATAAATGACATGTCGTAATAAAATGCGATCAAGTTATCGTTTAAAAAGCGAACATTTAATCTAACCCAAGCTATATGATGTGATCTCACTTGTCGCGACGTGATATCAACTGATGTGATATGAAGCAAAAAAAAAATTCATTGATACACTAAAGTAGCTCTCTAAAAGACATGCTGACTGAACGTCAAAAAGGCGATCATGCGTTCTAAGTCAAGTGTTGTGATATGATCTCACTTGCTGCTCTAAAAGACATGGGCCCGTAGTTATAGTCAACATAAAGTCGACTCTAAACTTAAAAGCTGCTTTTTATGACAGATATCCCATTGAAAATAATTTCGAAAAGCTGTTTTTAAGTCTAGAAAACGATCGTCATGGGATGTGATGTGATCTCTTGTTGGTTATCGCGATGCGATGTGATATGAGAAAAGTATTTTGATTCACCGAAAAGTAGCTATTTATAAGACACGCTGAATAAGGGTCTAAAACACGATCATGTGATCTTAGTCAAGCGATGTGATGTGATCTGACTTGATTATCTCGATGTGATGTCACCTGATATGATGTGAGCTAAAAGTCATGTGTTTCACAGAAGAGTAGATCCATAAAATGCATGCTGAATGTGCGATAAAAAAGTGATCATGTTTTCCGAGTCAAGCGATGTGATGTGATGTCACTTGATTTCCGGCAATGTGATATCAATCGAAACGGTAAAATTTGTTATTTCTTGTTCTTTTTCTTTTTTCTGGTAAAACTGTCCTCATAAATTCATGCTGAATTCGAGAAGATTATGTTATCTAAATCAAGTGACATGACATGATTTAACCTAACTGATTGATGTGATGTCAAATTATGTGATATTATATAGAGTGTTAACGTGATTCGCCATAATGAGCTGAATTTCATCGAGGGCTACTGCTCTATAAAAGTCATGCTGATAGGGTGACCAATGGGGGGTTTTATGATCTACGTCGAGCGATGTGATGTCGATTGATTGGCGGGTTTGAGGAAATGTTATAGATTTCGGAAATGTATGGAATTGTGTTCCCATTAAAAGAGATACATGACTAATGCTCTTCAGTTTTCTGTCTTTTTTTAGTCGTTATCTGATATCTCATGAATTTTTTTTTCTTGGTTGTTTCTTTTTTCACTAATGCCCTATAAAATTTGTTGATAACGTATCTCTTGCACTTAGTGATGCCAAATTGTTAAACGGTTTGACCTAGATACATACATATGCAGTTTTGTGCGATAGCAAGCCCAACTGGCCCCAATCAGTGCTGCGGCAATGCTTCAGCGAGTTATAAAACAAAAGAACAAGAAACCTGAAGAGATTTTAAACAATATTTTTAGGTTATTGGCCTCATAAATTAAAAATGTCTCACTTTATTTATTTTGTTTATTTTTTTTCATTTGCTACCTTTTATTTTCAATATTTTCATCGAATCTCATATTTTTTTTCTTCCTCTCACATTTGCCTACTATTTCTCCGCTATGATTTCATTTCTACTAAAATATTTAAAGTAAATAACAGTGAATATTTTTTCATCTAAAACTTGAACTTAAGCTTAGCTGCCGCCGCTTTTCAACTTCCTCGCCAGGCTAGCCTAGAACGATTCTCAATTCATTATGATAATCTTCCCACCAGCTACGCGCCAATTATAATCGGTATTAGTCATAAAACAAAAATATATGTGTGGGAAGGTGTTTGGGTATTAAAAAGCTTGTAAATATTTAAATTTAAATAAGTAATATTTACATTCATTCGGTCATCAATATTTGCACAAATGAATTTAGTAACACTCAGAGCTTCTTCGCAAGCGCAGCGACGACGCGTTGGACATTTGACCAGAACGGGGCGTGAATTGTAAAAGCAATAAAAAATCATTTGGTAGGTGGGTGGGTGTTTTGTTTATTTCGCTGGTGTGTGCGTGTGTGTTAGAAAAACTGAAACAAAATTCATAAAAAATGTGTAAATGCATATAAATACGTATGTATGTATGCATAAGTCAGTAATCAAGCTCGAGTAACTCACTAAAAATACATAAAAATTAATTAAAACTAAAAGACGGGTTGCATAAGTGCCGCTTCGAACGTCGTTTCCACCTGGCAGAAAATACACCCAGAGAGATCTTTAACACTGTACACGTCGATATAAAATATTCACGGTCATTACATAGCTCGTGAACAAAGCTTTTTCACGCTTTTTATATATTTTGTATGGGAAAGTTCCTTCTGATCGCCACTTATATAAAATTTGGTAAGCAGCGGTGACTAGAGAGAGCGTTTAATCTGTTCGCATTTGTTTTCAATCTATTTGAGGCTTAAAAAAGCTACCGAAAAGCTTTTTAAAAGCTTCTATTCACAAAAGCTCCTTCAAAGCTCAGTAAAAACTCTTTTTTAAGTTTATTTGGGGAAAAGCTCTTTAAAAGATCTTCAATATCTCTTTTAACCTTCTTAAAAGCTATTTTAAAGCACACGTCTGTTTTTAGAAGTACTATTAATTCAAATTTTCTCGCGTTCCCATTTTAGCGCCATGCAAAAAGTCAACAAAATATTTCCGCTACTGTTTTCTTTAATCTTCACAACTTTACCGTTATCCCGGACATTCTCTACGCAATACTATGGTAATACCAGGCATCCAGGTGAGTGAGTTTTTTTAATATCACATCTTTTGCATAAATTCATTACTTTTATTACATTCAATTCCTTGAAAATTTGCAATTACTTGCCTATTCGATAAAACGACTTATATACATGTAAAGCTGAAATTTTCAAAAACTGGGTACTTCTCCAAAACGAAAATCAAGGGCTAGCTCTATTAATTCTTTTTTGGGATGTTGCCTTTTAGGATTAAAATTTATCAAAAGAAAATATTAAAATCAACACACTTGTAAAGCATATTTTAGATTTCAAGAATAAGAACAGGAAGTTTTGAAACCTTCAAAAAACAGTTTGGAAATTTTTTGTTTGAAAACTTCTATTTTAGATTAGATTAGAATTAAATCCGCTCATTAAATATTCTCAAAGTATTGTTCTCAGACAAGATTTTTTAAAAACAAAACATTTTTGGAAATAGTTAATTTAAAAAAAATAAAAAAAACAAAAAATGCAAAGCCGAAAATTTTTCATAAATAAGTAAAAATATTTTCCACTTAATTAAATTTTTGAAAACTAATTTTCCGTAAAATTTAAATAATCGATAAATCCATCGTACAGTTCTGTAAGCAACGTAGCTTTTCTACCGTTTTGTCCATAAAAGGAAATGCCAAAAAAATATTTTTCAAAGAAATATTTTTTTAGAAAACTTAGAATGTTATGTGCATCAATTTTCCAAAAACAAACAATACTCTAAAATTATTTTCAGAGTAGCATTCGGGCCGAAAAATTCACAATGCAGATGGGTTGGTCTCCGAACTGGTTATCAATTCGCTGTACTGATCTCCGTTCTAATACCAATTCAAACAGCAGTCTAAAAATTTCGAATTTAAATTTTTTTTTTAAAAACTTATTTTTTATTTTCATATTAAATTTTTTATTCATGGTCACATTTCATTTAATTCTCACCCCTTCCTCATCTATTTTGACAAATATCTTTTTCCTTAAAAAATTTTTGCCCACTTATTTAGTGCTTCCAGCCCACTGTTACTATGAGGAATTGGAGCTAGCAGTGCCAGTCAATGAGACCCTCTATCCCACAGATATTGAATTTCACTGTATAACGGTCACTTGCCGGCACGATTACGTGCTGATGATAAAGCAGTAAGTGTAATTGAAAAAAAAAACAATAGTTGAAAAAATGTTTCTAATAAATTTTAAGTCGGTTAAAATTTTTTAATAAATTTTGAGGCGATGAAAAGTTTATGGTAATGAATTCTCAATAAATTGTTGGCTTAATTTTTAACGAGATAATTTTTTTTAGTTTTTTTAATTTGAACGAGTCATTTATTTTTGAAGAAAAAAAAATAGCCCTTAAAATTTTTTGAAATAAATTTCAGTGAGAATACATTTTTTTAATAATTGATTTTAAATAAGTTTTTGCACAAATTTAAACGAAAAGTTAATAAAAATAGCTTTTAAAACGTTCAAATTTTTTCATAGTTCTATTGCAGCAATTTTTGAAAAGTTGAAAAAAATTTTAATTAACAAAAATTTATAAAATTTTTTGTTGAAATTAATATTTTTATTAATTCTTAGTCCGACTTATTTTTTCAATAAACTTTAAATCAAATAAAATATTATAAAAATTAGTTCTGACTAAAATTTGCCCAATTTCGAACAAGAAAGAAATACATATTTAAAAAATTAAAAAAAAATAACTCGAATAAATTTGTTATACATAATTACTTCCAAACAAGTTAATCGCACAATTTCGAGCGAGAAATTAATCCTCGTCCATTTTTTCTACACTTACAGCTGTGACCGTTATCTGCTGCGACACGGTTGCACCGAGCAGCCACCCGACTATAGCCGGCCTTATCCTAATTGCTGTGCCCAAATCATATGTATTGATTAAATTTTGTAAAAATAGACATACATAAATGTCACATTTTAGAAATAATTTATGTTTGTCAATAAACATATGTACATAAGTAAATATTTTATAAATTTTTATTAATTTTAAATATTATTGTCCGTTTGTTTGCTTCGAGCAACTATCAAGAAAGTCCCACTGAGCGCGGCCAACGGACTCAAAAATATTTTCCTAAATCCTCCGCTCCGCCGTTAACCCACCATAACCAGTTTCGAACGCTAGGGAAGGCCCACATGCCCCCCACTACCAACCGCACAATCACATCATCGCCTCGAATATTGTCAAATTAAGCCGGCTATCTACTTTGAACTTGACCTGAGCGGCAGCGATAGTGCCAAGTGGTTGTTGGAAAGTAAATGAAAAACGATTAGAATGAAAATAGCGTAAATAAATTGAAAACAAATCGCAAATAGCGAGCCAATTTTTACTATAAAAGCGCTGCTATTGAATTTCCGAATCACAGTCACTGCTTGGACTTTGTTGAGTAGAGATAGTTTTCCCGCTTTCGAAAACACAGTAAACGCGCGCTATGAAGTCTGTTGGAGTGTTTGGCTTGTTGTTGTTGGTAGTGTGTGTAGCATTACTGGGGAGCACAAAGGCCGGTTAGTGCAAAGAAGTTGGCAGTCGTGTTGGAAAGTAATATGTAATTTCTAATACTTTTTCTCTTTTCGTATGGTAGATTGTGAATATGGTGGCCAGGTGAGAAAGAGCGGCGCGGAGTTTCAAATAAAGGGCGAATGCAATTTGTACAAGTGCCACGAAAATGGCAGCGTTAGTGCCAAGACGTAGGATGGTTGGCGTTCCACTATGCTTTTTTATTCTAAAATTTCTTTTTGTTTTAATTTATTTTAGCTGTGGCTATGTCGCTGCTCCTGATTATTGCAAAATTATTCCACAGGACAACTCGAAGCCCTACCCGGCCTGTTGTGAATCATTCGATTGTTGAACTTGTCCTATGGTGATTTGTTACTTTTTAGTTTCGGTAAATAAAAATCATAGAGAAAAATTTTAAGTAAATCTTTCCGTATTCTTCGCGTATCGAAAAAATATGAGAAACTCATTTGTTCCCTTTAATTTTAAGAGTATTTCCTTGAACTGAAAAAGGCTTCTAAAAAATCAAAGTCGCAAAACATGTCTGGGCTACGAGCTTCATCGGTTTGTGATTAAAAAACTTCTACTAGAAAACGAATTTTAAGCCAGCTCTTGCCAAAAGGTGGCCGATTTCATTTATATAAATTCCTCAGTGAAATTCTTTTGCCTCACGAAAACATACTCAATTTCGCAGGGCGCCGTAAAACTTAATTTTAAGAATTTGAATTGATATTAAAAGATCCGCCGCGGAGAAAAAATTGATAGTTTTTCGAGTACCGACGCGCCTAATCAGTTTTTTTTTTCAAGCGTAGAAGCATCCCCTTAATAAGTACTTTTAGTGTTATGCTTTGAGATAATCGTCCTTCCATCAACGACAGAATTCATGATGGAGAAGCTTTATTCGTTCCCAATGATTTATGAGAGATAAGGATTGCTCGTCGGGTTCAGGAATTTTCAGAAAATGAACTACTCTAAGGAAGTGATACCGTTCAGGACAATGAAGTCGGAGGGATCTTGCGAGAGCGCAGAGAAGTGCTGTGAGTTGAGAACGGCTTTGATTCGAACTTGATTTTTCGAACTGGGTTTTAAAGCTTTTTATTGCTCATTTTCATAGACCATTCGCATGTGAAGCGCTTAGTGGTATCCTATCAAATGCCTTGAGGTGTGTATTTTTGAATAATTTCGGGCGAGACTTCCTCTATGAATTTAACAAATTGTTTTTCCGTGGTGCTTCGGCTCCGAAAAATATTTCTCTGTTGTCGCTAATTATTTTCGCGGGAATCCTCGCTTGCTGCAGAAAAAGATGCGGTTGCTTTTTTGGCCAATGTGAAGCGCTTAGTTGTTTACCGAGTTAAATCAGAAGAATGAGTTGGATGGTATTTTTTTGCAATTTCAAATAATTTCACTATCCTGACGCCAGAAAGCTCGGCGAGTTGAACTAACGGTAAACTTTAGAAACTTGCGCATTCGGCGCGAGGAAACGAAGTCAGAGGAGATTCAGATGAGTCAGTTTAAGTTGATAGGGAGTTTCGCTCTTAAGAAAAATGGATTTACATATCTAACCTCTGAGTCGGTACTGGATATGTAAAATTTGAATCTGTGGCGATTGCACAACATAGACCAGCAAAGCGCACCACGAGGAAGAGTTCATGAAGATAGTAATAATTTACAAGTGAATCGCGTTTTCGGTACATCTGTATGTGGTTTCCCGGATCTCTTCCTTGATGCGAATGAACCTAGTGACTTGTGCTCCCATTCAGCGGTAGCTTCCGTGCGGAAATCTTGCTTGCTCACGAGGCTTACCTTAACCTACCGATGCACGGTGTTTGATTTCGTCCAGTGCGCTCCACTAGTTCCAGGTGACTAGATTGACGCTGCAGTGCGATCTGAACTTTCGACCGCCTCAAGCTACGGTTTTACTAACCGAAAATATTTTGAAAAACATGAAAAACTCCTTTGAAAATAAATGTATGCATTTATTTTCGAATAAGCATAACTTGCAAAAAAAGTTGACTGTAAAATATAGTGTACGAATCATAACGCTTAAAGTCTACGCATTCAAACTACGTCACTCTGACTACTTCACCCCTTGACCTCCCTATTTCCAATCCTGTTTTATAAAGTCCGCCCCTCTTTCCCCAATCATAATAGTCGGTGCATTCGTATTTCCTCGTGGCACATCGGGCATTATGCTCGCATCGGCCACTCGCAAGTTCTCCACGCCATATAGTCGCAGACGCGGATCCACACACGCTCCCCGATCGCTACTGGGCCCCATTTTCACGGTGCCGGTGTGGTGATAACCCGACTCTCCGAGATATTTAACGAAGCAACGCCAGTAGGCATCCGAACGGTACTCGTACTCATCGCATTCCTCTAGTGGTATACGCA
Source organism: Rhagoletis cerasi (assembly GCA_029783565.1). Lineage (NCBI taxonomy): Eukaryota > Metazoa > Arthropoda > Insecta > Diptera > Tephritidae > Rhagoletis > Rhagoletis cerasi. The sequence goes on along the minus strand of JAPVRG010220605.1, from coordinate 2,437 downwards.
ACAGAGTTGCATTTAGTTCCCGCATGGCCTTTGTGCGCTCTAAGCGTTCGATAAAGCGTATGCCCCGCAATACAGTCGCCATGTCTTCGGGATCACTGAGGTAATTCGAAAAGATGCGTGGATGATCAAGGTAATCGGAACTGCGCAGTCGTATTTTGCCTACGGAACGAGGCTTGGTCGACAGGAGTAGAAATGAGAGCATATGTGACTTCCTCAATTGATCACTTAAGCGCGCTATGTAATTTCGGTCAAAACGCGCAAAATGGATTCCGAAGTAATTAACATCGCCTTTCTGGTGTAGCGCGTAATGATATTGTATATCTGGTAAATCGCTATCACCTTTGGTGTTTATGAAGGAGGTGATGCTACTGGGCCCATTAGCCAACCGACTGCTATTGCGAGTCAGTAATTGGTATAAGAAATCTATGTACGTCGACTGCTCAAACGCCTTTAAAGAGGGGTGTTCCAACTTAAAATGAACCCTAAGGGCCACGTGATCACACAGATTTGAACCAACTGGCATGTCGTGCACCACCGGTATGTCCAGCTCCTCAAGATGTTTGCGCGGTCCCACGCCCGATAACATCAGCAACTTGGGCGAATCTATAGTGCCTGCCGAGAGCACTACCTCCTTGCGCACCTCAGCACTCAATTCATACAATTCTCGCAACACAAACGTTACCTTGGTCGCCCGCTTTCCGCTGCTGTCGAAGTGAATTTTACGCACGTGCGCATTTTTGATGACATGCAGGTTCGGTCGCCTCGAAACCTTAGCCAAATATGTCCTCCCAGTGGCCGTGCGTCTACCATTGCTATTAGTTACCGGCATGAATGCAGTGCCCAGCGCTAAGCCATCCTCGAACGCCGATTTCGAGGGCACGCCCAACTCTGCGGTACCATTGAAAATGGCGCTGTTCAGCAGCGCGCTGCCGGCATCTGTATATGCGTCGAGTACCACATAGCCCATGGGATATGTGGCATTGCCTACAGGGCGCACAGCACGCTCATAAAATCGCCTCACATCAGCCCAGCCCCACTGCGTATTGCCCGCTGCCAGCCAGTCGTCGAAATCCCTGCGATGTCCCTGCGCGTACGCCATGCCATTGATTGCGCCTGTGCCGCCTATGAGCTTACCGCGCGGATTGTAGCACAATCGGCGCTCTAGCGCTTGACAAATGTGTGGTTGAGGCTCTGAGTAGTAATTCCAAGTGTGACGAGTGCGCTGCAAAAAAGTCTCCAAGCCGGGAATCTGGAAAAAGTTTTGTTGTAGTTAAGAAAAGAGATGTGAAAAATAGGAAAACTTCCAGCACCTCTGACTCCTGCGGTGGGTCATCGCCCGCCTCCAACACCAACACTTTCCACTTGGCATTCTCGCTCAAACGACTAGCTACAACAGAGCCTGCTGAGCCAGCACCTATAACTATGAAATCGTATTCCCCGAGACCATTCTTAAGTGCCGCATCTCCGTAGTCCGGAGGCCAATCGGACTTTGGAGAAATAGCGCATTGTGCTGTTATTATCGTTTGTAACAGTGTGGTAACTAGACTATTGACTGCGCCGACACTTTGTGCCGCGCAGGGCAGCTGTATCGAAGTGTTCGTCATGACCGTTTTGCTTAAAATATCAACACAGTCGAGAAGGGTTTGTGTTTAAGCCAGTTGAGCAACCATTTAAGCAACACTTGTGACCCAATTTCTGAATTCTTTACTTCATTGTAAGTATAACGGCATTGTTTGAATACTAGTTTTTTTACATCGGTAGAATATATATGTATGTATGTGTGTACACGCATAAGTATATTTGAATATAGGTTTGCTTTAAAGAATGAAGTTAAATTTCTCTGTTGGTGTTGGTTGATTTTTCCGACAGGGTGGCACTGAAGATGGCCCAACGCCAAACCCGGTTTGTCTCCAAACCAAACTTGACAAGGGATGACGGAAATTCGTTCTAAAGTAAATTAAATTTCTCTATTCACTCCAAAACTAGGAGGGTGCGCTAATAAGACGAAGAGAGATTTTTAAGAGTCGCTTAGTTGGCATTGACGATAATTCCGTTCACACAGACTGATGACGTAAACTTGCAGCTACGCACAATTTTTTCCTCAAGTTCAATCGAATCTTTCTGCAAAAAAGATTTTTATCAGACTGTTTATTCTTCATTCGTAGGCGCGTAACTTATTTATGTATTTATTTACCGTTATCGTATTTTGTCCGGAAACCTACTCGTTTATGCTAAGTAAATAAGTCATTGTGCATGACACCTATTTCCTCGTTGTTTTTCACCTGGATGGCATTCACCTCACAACTGTTCTGAATTATAACAAAAGTCAGCTATTTCAGAGCAATTTTAGTATATCATTGCATACAAACTGAGTAAAACGTTCCGTATGTTCACACGCAACAAATGTCTGCATCCAATTTACACGCGTACTGTCCCA
>JAPVRG010220600.1:0-10556 GCA_029783565.1 Rhagoletis cerasi | reverse complement strand
ACTCATTTTTTCTTTACCAAATTTAGCTGGTCGATAGTCAGCCAAATATAGTTTATTACTAACTCTTCCAATATTACTTAATTGGTAAACGATCAATCACATGCTGGCAAATATGTGAGTGTAGATATATGTATGCACTTAGTAGATAAGTAAGTGAATGCAATGCAATTGAGTGACAGCAATGAACAGCTTTCCATTTGTGACAACAAATATTTATGACCGACGAAAAGAAAATGTGGCAACAGCTAGTTAAGAAACACAGCTGGAGATGTGAAAATTTGACGTGCTTACTAATGAATTATGCTAGTTATATGGGAAAAACGCCCTCACGAATTTTTGTCAAAGAGTTCCCTCAAATGCATTTCTTACGAAGGTAATGAAAGTAAAATTGAATTCTCATGTTATTTCAAAAAAAAAAAAATTTTCACTTTCATTTTTTCTAAAAGATAATGCATTAATGCAATTATAAACACATCAATCAATACCAAACATGAGCATACTTATGAAATTTTTGTTTGTTCATTTAAGGGCATTTAAGAAAAATCACAAGAAATATTTTTCATTATTTCTGTTGCCTAAAAAAGTACTTCACTTTTGCTGTAAAATTTCTTAAAGAAATACATAATACTATAGGAGCAACTTTTTTTTTCTTTGAGAGCTGCAAACCATGGTGCAGTAATAGAAGGTGTTATACGTTGGCAGTCTTCTGGCCCTAATTCGGCCATATTGGCTTCCTTAGGAAAAGGAAGTGATGCTTCTTATAAGAAGCAATAATTTTTAATTTTTGCAGCTTATTCAGCCTAAAAAGATACTATGTGTAGATAAACCTGAGATTTGACTCTACTCTGCCTTTTATTATTGTTGAAAATTGAAATAAAATGTATAGTTTGAGAAAATAAATCGTATTTTGCAAACATATTACAGTAATACTTCAAGTATTAGCGGCATTTGCTAATCCAATTGTGAGTACAAGTGAAATAAATGAAAACCTATGTATTTAAAAAGTTTTTATTTAATATTTTTACATCGATTTCATTGGCTGCAAATCAACAAACAAATCAATAAAAAGTAAATAAAAAAGTTATTGAAAGGGAAACAAAAATACGTATTTCTCAGTACTTTAAACCATTTCATTTTCATTTAAAAAGGTATAATCTATTTCGTTGGTTCACTTTATATTGTATTTTGTATCACAAATTACTACTTTCTTATGGTAAATTGCATTTTTATTTATTAAATATAGATTTAATATGCTTTGAAAAATTAATATTTGCAATGTACGAATTTCTTCATAACTATTCTATGTACAAAAATGTGCATTAAATTTAGTACTAGTTATCAAGACAGCCTTACTTTTTGCACGTTTCCTTCGTACTTCTAAAAAATCACATTGAGCTTAGGGCGTGTCAAAACAAGCTGTCACTACGTACAACTCCTTTTATTATTGCATTATGGCTGCAAACTGTTTTAAGAAATTTTAATGGAAGAAAATTTCCTTTGTGCGTCATTTTATATGAATTCTTCGTATTTCGTGAGAGCCGTCATTCAGACTCATAGCCAGTATGTATGTTCGGTCAGAATGTAAAAAGTATTAATACTAATTACACTATGAAACAGCCATTAAAGGTCTCAAACCCGCAGATTTTTTGGTTAGGCAGAAACATTCACTATAAACAAAAGCTAAAAAGATAATATAAGTTACTAGTTTATTCCACTTTTTCATATTAAACATCATAAACTCTCATTTAAAAAAAATATAACTAATTTTTTCAAAAACTAGTTCCTTTATTTGGAAAATATTTTCAGAAACAAGTTGCGTTGTTGTGGCTAACGTAAAAAATTCTCAAATTCATTACAAACCCAGGGGGCCATTTCTCGTTCTATGAAATGGTTAAGTGAAAATAAAAAATCAAAGTTAGGGAAAGTTTTAATTCTTCACTTTATCATTTCGTTTTACCGTATTAATAGAGATGGAAAAGGGTAAATACCCAAATGGTAAATACCCGGTAAATTGGGAAAAAATGGGAAAATACCCGGGTATTTACCAAAAGGGTGGGTATAAACTATGAAAAAATAATAAAAATGCGTACAGGCTAGTTGAAGAAAAAACAACTTAAGGCAATAACTATATTTTAAAGACATATTTATTGTTGTAAGTTTACATTCTAGTATACAAACGATGTGAAAATTTAGTCACTGTCGCTGAACCATGGCTCAACCTAAAAACAGTTAAAGTTTATTTCATCTATCATTAATAAAATGAGTTATTTTAAGCGACGCACAGTGGGCCACCCCATACAAGTTAGCCGGAAGAAATATTTTATTGCTTCTGATGCTTGGATTTGTCATAAAAAGTGGCCATAAATAAATTTATCTTGCTCGGGGATCGATTGGATGACTCCAGAGGTCCTTTGAGGAGGGTTTGTAGTAAAAACGGTACATTGAAGGTATCTATATATAAATACGCCACAATAAAACTTTGAACCCCATTTTTTGAGGGCACCGTTCGCTCGATTTCAATGCCGATTTAAAGGATGTAACTTCCTCTATATATCTCTAAACCCAATTATGCAGGGGAACTGAAACTTGGCACGGATGCATAGATTCTAAGTACCCTACTCACGGCGAAAAATGATAGGTATTGGAAAAGAGGGCGTGGCACTTCCCATACAAACTAAAATTTTCAAATCGCTTATCTCTGGAACCGCTTAAGCTTACGTCCTGAAATTTGGCACAGCAACATGTGTTATCAATCCCGTACTGGTAGATTTTGGAAAAGGAAGCGTGGCAAAATTCAAAATTGTTTGAAAAAAGATGTCGAATTTCGACAACTGGGCGATACTAGTATAAATAATTTAACTGGTAACTATTTCAGAGATATCTTAACCTAATTTAGTAGGACAAAAGCTTTTTTTAGTGGGGGTAAATCGTACATTTGATCCCTTTAGAAGTAACTCTTGGGTAGGTATGCCCCGTTTTTCGTATTTTATTAAAGACTGTGCTTGATATATTGTGGAGTTTAACATTGTTGCAAGGTTAAGAAAAGTGCATGACAGTACATTGTTTATATATTCCAAAAAAATTCGACTTTGTTGATAATTGTTGACGAAAAAACGCCTAATTTTGACACATTATTCTAGCTACGTCCCTCATCATATGTGACATGACATGACATGGTTTCGATAGGTTTTGAGACGCTCTTTCATGTGGTGAAAACTAGAAAGTCCTTTCTTTTTTGAGTCATAAGCCACCTTTTCATAGGCCGGGTCACATAGTATATGAATTGTTTTTATTTCATAAAAAATAACATCGTGTTTTATGCCAAATACATTTTTCCATCGTCTTGGTACACCACTGTGATGAACAACAGACCACTTTTTAAAAATGTCTATTTGATTTTTGTACTTTTCAAAAAACAAAGTTTCAAAACTTCAAATTAGACCTACAAAAAAATAACAAAGTGGGCTTTCAAACACCAAATGATAATATTTTCTATGTAATTGAACATTTCTTAACAAGTTGGAATTATCAAAACATCAAAATTCCATTTTAATTTTTTTCCGGCTAAACTCGTCATATGGCCCATTGTGCGACGTGTCAACTGATATTGTTAGCAAATAATATAGAAAATGTAAAATTTTACAATGAAGAGTAAAAGCAATGAGAAGTGAGTTTATCTGCAAAAACTGCGCAAAAATGGCAGAAAACATCGTTTAAAACATGTTTTTATATTAACCCTCGATTTGGGTATTTATTTGGGTAAATACCCCGTTTTTACCTACGAAGGATATTTACCCGGAAGAAATCCATTTCTATATATTTAACGATTCTCGATCATAAAAAGCTCTTGCATAAACCTCTAGCAAGAAACTAATTATTTGGTAAATTATTTTGAGTAAAAAATAATTATATTCTTTATCAAAAGATTATGTTCTTGAGGAAAATGCCCAGCTTATCTTTTTCGTAGCCACAAAGGTTTGTGAAACAAATTTTCACAGTGAAAAGTCTTTACAAATAAATTTATTTTCGTTCAAAAACAGAATCGTAATCAAGGCGAATTCATATGATGTGAAAGCAGGAGTACAAAAACAAAAATTTACATTTATTTTATTTTTGCTTTTGCTTTGCGGCGTGAACTGTCAAAATCTGTTATCGCTAAGTGTGTCTGGAAATGCAAAAAAAAATACTTCAATTTGATATTCTAAGCCGTGAGGCGAAATATACACACAAAATCAGCTGATCTAGCAACACATGGATAACTTTTTTCATTTTATTGTCTATTCAACCACCTTTTATTTATAAAAAAAACATATTAAAATGTATTGCAAATTGTTTCTTGCAACGTATATTATATTATATATACGTTAAGATTTAAACGGTTTTCCATGAGTTTTAAGATGCCACAAGGGAATTTTTCAAATACCGTTATCTGGAAAACTGGATTCAATCTGAAAAAACGGGAGACACTATTAAATTTATAACGTCCCAATTCAGTGAATTCAACTACTATCAAACCCGTTTCTAAAACAAAAAGTTGAAATTCCGAGCACAGTGGTATCGTTTATGGTAACTGCAGTTGCCAACAAAACAATAAAAGAATTTAAAATTATTTGATGGAACTGTGAAATGTTTAAAATTAAGCTAAGATTTTTGGAGCCTAAAAGGGATGTTTCAAATTTAAAAGGGCTAAAAAAACAGCTAAGGTCAAAAAGCAAATTTTTGGGGCAATTGAAAAAAAGAGATAAATCTAGTCCCAAAATCAACAAAATGGCAACACTGAAAAAAATATCAAGATATTGAATTGACGGAGAACCTTTGGAAAGCAACTGTATTAACCGATGTAATGGCAACCAATGAATGGCTGTTTTTAATAGATAATAGCTTCAACAATGGCAGTGTTGTTGAAATATTCTAAAAGGCAGTGGAAGAGTGAATCAAACGCATGTTAAATAACAACTTACACTTATTTTAGGCGGCCAAAAATTCGACTGAAACACTAGGGGTTACGCAGTTCGAAAAGCTGGATGATGTCCCAACAGTGCAATGTGCTGAGCTTAGTTCATCATATGGCGTTAGCATCCTAAACAATGTATACTTTAAGTCTACGTAAGGTTCGATCTGTTATCGCTAAGCTGGGATTCAAGATTTATCTTTTCACACCAAACATTCACTTTTTTATAGTTTTTTTAAAAACTGTTGTTTTATTCCACAGTTTATATTCTTCTCATACCCTATCATTATTTTAGTTTCAAATAAAAAACTGCACAAGTACTTAAAATAATTAGCAACAGCCTTAAAGCAATTAAGTATTTTTCAATAGTGGCTTTGAAAGTGAAAACTTGCATTTAAAACATCGCCTTGAGCAAAAATCCGCTTACCATTCACTTCCATTCTAAAGTTATAAAAACAGGTAATGACATGTCATTAGTGTTGGGTTCTTTCAGTTGAATATAAAATCACAATAAACGCACGCACGCACACAAACGCATGCGGAGAAAGTATTAATATACAAGGAAGATAAAGCATGGTGCTTAGAAAGTGTGTGGAATATTGCCAAAAAAGGTAATAAAACAAAACTCAAGTAGCAGCAACAACAATGTATATAATAAACAAAGAAATGTGTAGTAAAAGTAAAAGCAAAAACAAAAAAGTCATTTCTAAGTCAAAGTTTGAATTTGAAGTTAAAGAGCATAAAACCACCAAAGCGAAGTGACGCTTTTGGCAGCTGCTGTTGGCATTAAAATTTGTATTTACCTTTGCTTAGGCTTTACGGATTTTTTTATTCAAGTTGGCATTACATTTTTCCGTATTTTTATTTTGTGTGCATGTGAAGAGAGCAATCATTTCTTGCTGACCAAAGCCGTGACGGTCATCTTTGCCGCAAATTAACCCAAATACTTGTTAATGCTTTACATTTCAGCGCTTCGCTTCAAGTAAGTGTTTGTCTTCATCAGTGCGCTGATGAATCTGAAATGTGGAAGCGGTAATGTGCTACTTTTTCATAATGATTTCACCAATAGAACATACGTACGTACTACTAATGCGAATAATCGGATGCAGGTGTATCTGAATTAAGCTGAATTCCCGCTTTACAATGCAGTGTAGAGTGTACACACTTCCTAACAGTATACAATTCTCAAGCTCTTGCTCACAAAGAAATACGTTTCCTAATGAACGCAATTTTCCGAAAAAATACAAAGTAAAGCAAACTTTTGAAGAATTTCATAAGATTTTATTGCAAAACAAAAAAAAAGCAATATCGAAAACGCAACAGTTTGAATATGCGAATCTTAAATGCTAGAGCACTTCGCATAAGCAGATGCTGAAATATATACGAGTACATATCTTGTGAAATTTAAGAAAAATTGCCGCACTACTAACATTTCAACAGTTCGTCCGCTTGCGGGCTCACGCCAACGATCGTTTTGTCATTATTTTCGCAATGCCGGACAATAACAATAGCGGTTTCATATTAAATACATACTACGAACATGAAGCGCGGCTATGGCGAATGATCGCAAAAACAAAAGACTTAAGCAACGAACTTTGTTTGCTTTCTGTGTGTGTTACATTCGCTACGTCAAATATGGGCTGTTGGTTTGCTACTTTTTGACTTTTTATTAAAATTTATGTATTTCGCTGCTTCTATTTATCATTTTGGTATTGCCTGAAGTGCAGTTTGCATGCCTAGAATATTTAATTGGCACAGATAATGTTTTTTTTTTTCAAATTATAAAAATGAACCCACGTAAAATTGTTATGGTTATGCATGAATGTACAAATATAAATCAGCAAATGCAAACAAAGGCACGCTATAGTATGATTTGGCGAATTTGGAGCGCATTGACCGTCAGCGCAAATTTTTGAGGCATGGCATAGATATGCTACATACATACATTTGCAAGTAAACAAAATGAATCTTAGTATATTTAGTAAGCCCAGTCGAAAAAATGAGGAGCGCTCCTAAATGAATGCTTCCAGGAGACGACTTTTCAATAAGGCCTTCTCTTTGGGAACTGTGTTATAAGATATTCGTATAACCCTGCCATTTGAATGCAGATAAGAAGGTGTGTTTTAAAGTAATAGAAATCCAATAAATGAAACAATTGCCGTCGACAGCTGGGCCCATTGCTGGGCCAATAGCTTTAAAAGTTCGGAAATAAGGGATTCTAGAAGGCCTCTACTGTTCTAATTTTGCCTACTGGGAAGTTATGTTGAAACATGCAATGAAAAGAGAGGAAAAATAAGAAAATGTTAACCAAAAGTTACTGAGAACAAATAAAAGTCGGTATCTCTTTAAAAAAAAAATTCCAGAGGACTTCCCCGACTACGATTAAAGGGTAAGAAAAATTTACATGAGAAATGTACTTCAAACCCGTCTTGTGTTAAGAACCTAATTTATTGAAAACTATTTAGTTCTAAAATGGTTTCGAATACATAACTTTTAATTGGCATTCACCCCGTATTGCCCAAAATTGACTTTTTTCATACATTTCAAATGTCTACCAACTTTTTGCTTATTCTAGCCAAGCTACTTCGCTATGTTTTGCTTATGACCTTATCAGGTGGTGCAGCAATGCTTAAAAGTGACTGCAAGAGGGTATCTCCGATAGAGCGTCATGTATGTAATTTCATAAACGTTATAAATCGTATAAAAAAAAATTGACGGTAGGTGGCGCTGTGGTCAAGATATTTCTAAAAACGTATTTATGGGTCGATTTGGTTCATATTCAGTATGTGCGTTGGCTATACAAAGAAAAACGTTTCTGAAAAAATAAACCCGGTAGATGGCGGTGGAGTCGAGATATTCCGAAAAATCGCATTTATACACCGATTTGGTTCATATTCAGCATATAAAATGTCTTTGCAAAGAGAATCGTTTCTGCAAAAAATGGGCCCGCTAGGTGGCGCATTTATGGACCGATTTAGTTCATATTTGGAACAGAGATAAATTAATGGATACGAATTATTTTGATTTAAGAATTTACTCGAGAGATGGCGCTGGAGTCGAAATATTTCCAAAAATCATATTTGTTGGCCTACCTGATTCGTAAACGAAGGTAATTTTCTGTTACCAGACAATATCTCGCTTAATATTTTAACAAATTCAATAACTGAGACCTCATTTTGAAAAGGTGCAGCCCACGTACGTGCGAAAAATAGTCACGTTGTTAAAATTTGATAGTTTCTTAAAAAAAAAGCATTGTATCTTGTCAATCCAGCTCCATATCTTCCATAATACTCCATAAAATTTAATGAGTGAAACACCATTTTGAAGTCCAGCTTCACCGCTTTAGCCAAAAATTCAATCTTTTAAATGGGGTTTCTACCTATTTAAAATGTTAGTGAGTAATAAAATATTGCAACGCGTTTAGCCATTAAAAGGTATTTAAATGGCTCTTATCCAGGGGTAATAGTTTTGAAGAGGGTTGCCAATTACTTAAAATTTAAATCTCTATATACATAAAACAAAGCGTAACTCAAGATCGGGTCGTCCTATGTGAGTTGTAATAGACAAGCTTGTGTTTGTCTCTGACAAGGAAACTTTTTAGGGCGAGAAAATTGGCGATTAACCATGCAAATCAAGTTCATGAACAGCTTCGAGTGCAAGCGTCGCGAATTCGTGCGGCAGGAGGTCAGAAGAAACAAGAATCACGGGCAGCTGCTTAAGAATTGAGACAAAAGCGCAATCGCCATCTGCATCGTAAATTGAGAAGTGCCGTAAATGTCCGAATACATCGGTCCGCTGCTCTATTGACTATATTGGCCCTTTTATTACAATTAGCGCAATGGATGTGATTTGCCAATAATATAACGCGTTAAAGTTTCATTCGGAGACACCAGGATTGAGTTGTACATTGTACTTGACATTTCTGGCTATACTTAATCCTATAATTGGCTCCGTTCCGTTTGAAAGCTCTGAAGATTATTAACAACCGCCGTAAATTCGCCCACGCTTCATCTCTCAGATCCCCAAATATTTCAACACCCATAAAACTCAGAGTTCTTCTCCAAAGTTCGGGACATTCGTATGGTAAGTTCTTAACTTATTCAGGTCACCCTCGTTTTTACAGCTCCTATAAAAGTCATTATAAAATTATGTGACCTTCCTCCTGACCGAAGAAAATGTATCCCGTTCTGGTGCCATGATTTGTATGGTATTGCAGGTGTCTAGCGGTTAGCATATTGCACCGGCTTCAGTGAAAAAGAATTATAAATGGTTTTTATTGTGTCATGGAAGACTATAAAAATATTTGAAATTTATAAATATTTGCCCGCAGCCGAGTTATTCATACACCGTTTGAGTAACTATTAAAAACAGTAAATTGTCAGTGGTTATTCGTTATTCTTCAGAAGTCTAACCATACCATATTTCATCCTTCGAACTCATGAAATCGCTTGCTAGTAAAATATATATATTTGCATTGCAAAATATGTATGTACATATAATATACATTGTGTATGAATTAATAAGAAGTAAGTATTTTTACTTTAACTGCCTATTGCTCTCCATAGCTGAAGCACGTCCGCATGACTATTTAATTTTCTATACTTCTGCCACATTTTTCAGCAAGTATTTTTCTCATAACTAAAACCCTTCACAATAATTATTTCGAGATTGCACAGCTGCTTTCTTTCGTCATAGAATCCGTCAACTCATTAAAGAAGACGCAGACGTACAAAACGCATTCCATGCTACATACATACATACATTAAACTGATACAATGAGCCCACATTCTCTTTACTGTGCTTCTTAATTTTTCTACCATGCCAATAACGGTTTCAACAGCTGACACAAAGTGTAGCAAAAAGTTAGTTAAAAGATAAGAAATGCTTAAAGCATTGCCAATTTGCGTGTTGATGCTTCGAAGCCTGTGTAAGTTCCCATTGCAGGCTACACAAAAACTATATAAGTAGGTATGCAAGTATGAAAGTATATACACGTCTTCTGTTGCCTTTTAGTTATTTCTATTTTACCGTTACACTTGACTGCAAAACCGTAAATTATTTCCTTCACAACGGAAAGTGTAGACAAGTTGAATGTTTTTATTTTATTTTTTGATTGTGTTTTGCGGAAATTTACACACCTTCTCTTGTTGGAAAACTATTATCCGCTTGCAGACATTGCGTGGGTAAGTCTACTTTTTTTAGTGCATTAAACATGTTTGCTTTGTGTGTTAAATTCACACGTACGTATGTAGCAACAAGAGTACATATTTTAATGTGCCCAGCAGGGAAAGCCAGATGCTGCGAAATTATTTGCCTTAAATTTAGAAATGTACATACAATGGTTCCAGGCTACATTCGTTTTGTATTATCTATGTTATGTGTTTTTCAATTATAATCGATACAGAAATAAAAAAATATATTTTTAAGACATATAATAATAATAATAATAATAATAATTAACCCAACGGTTTTACCCTCCATTCCCGCCCAACCGACACGAGGGGCGCAGTCCGCATGACGTACGGAACCTTTTTTTTTTTTTTTTTTTTTGGGGCCGAGTCATGGAAAGAAGGAGTTTGTTAAGTGTCGAGATCTAAAACTATTC
>JAPVRG010220596.1:0-10572 GCA_029783565.1 Rhagoletis cerasi | reverse complement strand
CCGTTCCATTATTTCTTGAGGAAAGAGTGATACAACAGGCTGGTGAAGTACCATATGTCAAAATTCCTTGGACACACACACGAAATAATGGCAATTTTTTCTTGACAGTTTTCTTAAGAGCTGCATACCAGCCTTATATTCGAAAAAATGATCCGCTGGAAAAAGTTTTACCGAAAGCCGTATTAATACTGTGGGATGAGTGCACTATGAGTTTTTTTTTTAAATGAAGGGGGAATCTTACAAAGATGTTATGCACGAAGGTACACCTGATTCGGGACCACGCCCAGACTATGTTATCGCATAATTCAGGACTTGCGAGACAGCGCGCCTATGTACTAAACCCTTGACTCCGACGTCTGTAGCTTGTATTTGGCCTTGCGGGACCGCCGTTAGGTATTACGTTGCAAGGCGTAGCTTTGCCAATTGGCTCTTCACACGCGCCTTTTTGGCCTACCTCTAGTTCAGTCTTCTATTATCGCTACGCTGCCACTCTTTCCTTCTTAGTTCCTGAAGACCTATAGCGGACCACTCTTTGACTTTACTCCACACCATTCTAGATTGCATCATGTGGCGCGTAATGTTTTCTGGTGTCACTCCATCGTTTATCAGCTTTTCTAGGTCTGCTCTGTCGGCGTCATACTTCGGGCAGGAAAAGAAACTGTGCTGCACGTTTTCACCGCTACTACCGCAGAAGGAACACTCTGTCCCGTCATCGTGCCCGTACTTATTCAGATATTCTCTAAAACAGCCATGCCCCGTGAGAAACTGAGTTAGATAGTAATCAGTCTCGCCGTGTTTCCTCTCAACCCACGCTTGGACGTTACCGCTTAGCCTGTACGTCCATCTTCCTTTCGTCGTCGCATACCAGCGTCTCTGCCACTCGTTTAAGCTAGTCTGCCTTTCTTCTTTTCGTTCTTCAACTGTTAGTCGCCTGCCGATGTTTTTTGCCTTGTCGAAGATTCTCTTGAGTTCCATGGACATTTTATCTGGTGGCATGATGCCCGCTATGACTCCAACGGCCTCGTGTGATACCGTGCGGAATGCACTGACAACCCTGATAGCGTTTAACCGGGTCACTGAATTCATTGTCTTGGCGTATGTTTACTGCTGGAGCGCTGGCCCCCAGATGGGCGCATATATTAGTATAGACTGACTCACTTTACCCAGGAGTGCTCGCCTGCTCTGACTTGGTCCGCCAATGTTGGCCATTATCCTCGTTAGCGCCGCCATAACCCTCGCCGCTTTCTCACAAGCTTTGCCGATGTGCGTCTTGTAGTTGAGCCTCGCGTCTATCATCGCGCCCAAGTACTTCAGCGACTGCTGTGTTGTGATGTTATACCCGTCAATGTTAAGCGTAGCATTTTCTACCCTTTCCTGCTTGTAATCACCACCGCTTCAGTTTTTTGCCCCGCTAGTTGAAGCTTTGTTGCCGTGAGCCAGTTTTTGAATTTTGCGCAGTATAATCGCATAGAATCTCTATGTCTTTGAGTTCCTTAGCCACTACTGTTACTGCGATATCATCAGCGTACCTGATGATTTGTACCTCCCTTGGTATTGGCAGGCGTAGTACTCCATCGTAGAGTACGTTCCACAGCAGTGGTCCCAATACGGAGCCCTGTGGTACTTCACCCGTTACAACATACTCTTTGGGTCCTTCATCGGTGTCGTAGAGCAGCAGCCTATTTGAAAAGTATTTGGAAACAACTCTCAGCAGAGAGGGCGGTGTCTTCTTGCACTCCAGGGCGCTTATTATGTGGGGCCAATAGGCCGAGTTGAAAGCATTTTTAACATCGAACGTTACTACCGCGCAGTAGTTCCTTCGATTGTCTTGCTTGCGACATCAGTGAGCTTTTTAGTTGCGTCGATGGTTGACCTTTGTCTTCGGAATCCATATTGGTTATCGGCGAGACCCGAGGATTCCTCCTCTAAATGTTGCTCTAGCCGTACACAAATAATTCGCTCCAATATTTTTCCAAGCGTGTCCAACATGCAAAGCGCTCGGTACGAGCTTGGTTCCCCGGCAGGTTTATTCGGTTTCTGCAACAGAACTAACCGCTGGTTCTTCCAGATTTTTGGGAAGACTCCTTCTCGCAGACACCGATCAAATAAGTTTGTGAACGGGCTGGTATTGTACTTAATGGCAACCTTAAGAAATTTGTTTGGAATACCATCCAGACCTGGTGCTTTGGCATTGCCAAACCTTTCCGCCGCTTGGATTACTTGCTCGTCAGTGACTAATGGTGCGTTCATTATCGCAGGTTGTTCTACTCGCAGCTGTCGTTCTTCTGGAGTTTGCGCATGGAAGAGAGTTTCCACAACATTTTTAAGTAGGATTGGGCAGGTTGGCGCTTGCCCTTTATCACCTTTAAGTTTCCTCATCACCACCTTGTACGCATCACCCCAAGGATTTTCGTCTACCTTTTCACAGAGTTCTTTGAAGCAGCACGATTTACTCCTTCTTATTGCCTTCTTGAGCTCACTTCGCTTCCTTTTGAAGCACTCGCGCAGCCATGTGTGCTCCGCCGATCCCCGTCTCCTTTGGCAAAGCCGCCTCGCTTTGTGGCATTCACTTCTTAAGGTGTCGATTTCCTGGCTCCACCAGTATGCAGGCTTTCTGTGAGCGCCTTGTTCTTTCCTGCACATAGCGGCATCACATGCTTTGCTGATGTGTCCCACCAAAATTTCCGCCTGTCGTTCCGTATCTTCTGCGCCTGCCAAATTCTCCTCCATCATGATTTTGAAGAGTTCTTCGTCAAATGTTTCGACTTTCCACCCTCTAGTCTGTACCTTTCTGGTGAGGGTACATTTTCCACTTGGTTTTTTTTATGAATTATAATTTTTTATTTATTTTTTTTTTTCATTGAAAACGCCTAGTTATAATATGATATAATGCTAGTTATATTGTTATAATGCTAATTGAAAACATAAATTGAGAATGGAAAAGTCTAAACAATGCCAACATTTTTGGTTTGAATTTTTTTAATTTTTCGTATATTTGAAAGACGATTACTAATAAAATATCTGAAAATTGACTACACTTAAGATTTTGTTCACATGTTCACAGAAGAAACATCATAACAATTGAGCAACTTTTGGCAACATGATAGCATTTCTCATAAATAAAGCCTAAAATAACTGAATAATTAGCACTTTGACTTCAAAAAATCATAATTCCCAAACAACGAATTTTTGCTAGTAGAGGCTGCTACATAATTTCGTTTATATATATTACTATAAAAAAAATATATATGAAGGAAAAAAATTACGCAATTCGAAATTTTTTAAGTCAAACATTTTTATATTATATTATATAAAAATTTTTTTTGAACATATCATGTTTCACACTTTTGACTTTTAGAGAAACCCTTTACCTAACAACAGAAAAAAAAATTTTCGAATATCGGTAATTTTTTCGCAAAGTTATCGAATTTTCAAAAAAAATTAACATGCACCAATAGAGCAAAATCGAGTTTTCAGAAAAATTTTCAAAAATTCCCCCCGACGAAAGAACTCAAGATCAAGCAAAAAAAAATCCTTGTCTCATGGATTTCGATGGAGAAACTATAAAAAAAATGTATTGGAAAAAAAACGTAACCCTAACTGCCTGGACGATTTGAGATGAAATGACCCTAATCTATATAAAAAACAAAAAAAAATTGGGGTTTCTTAAAAATTAACATTAAACAAGTAAAGAAGGCTAAGTTCGGGTGAAACCGAACATTTAATACCCGGCGCACGTATGAAATATCGTTTTTTCACGATGCTGAAACCTACCGTTACGTGGTAAACAGGGGTGGTTTTTTCCCATTTCAAACATTTTCGACAATATTCTCAGTTAAACTTAGAGAAATAGTTTAGCTGTGTTTGGTAGAAATCGGCAAAGCGGTTACCGAGACAAACTTAATTAGTCATAAGTGGGCGGTGTTACGCCAATTTCCCTAAAGTCTATAAAAATCTTATTTCCGGTTAAGAGTTTGTTGTGAACCTTGAGTAAAGTACCGTTTCTAAATTTCGAAATATCGAAGTTTCCATATATCTAAAATTTACCGTTGTATGAAAAGTGGGCGTAGTTTTAGCCCGATTCCAAGCATTTTCAACAGCCTGCTTTTTTGTGTGAAGTACATTAAGCATATAGAGTTTGGTAGAAATCGATAAAACGGTTACCGAGATACACATATGTATCACAACCAATTTTTATAATCGTACTTCTTGCTAAGGAGTTATTGCAAACATAAATTTTGAGTAAATTAGCTGATTTATAACAGATTTCGGTTTTCCGTAAATTGCCGTTATATGGAAAGCTGGCGTGGTTATTCACTGTTTTAAAAAATTTCCGACCGTTTTCCATGCTGGACCAAGATTAACTTGGTCAAGTTTGGTAGAAATTGGTAAAGCGGTTACCGAGATATGCATATACATCCATAAGTGGGCGTAGCTGCGCCCCTTTTTCAAAAATTTATAATATTCTTATTGCTGGTTAATATATCAATGCAAATATCAATTTCGAGTCAATAAGCTTCAGTCGTTACTAAGATATTGCATTTTTTGTATTTCTGAAAATTATCGTTATATGAGAGGTGGGCGTGGTTATTGTCCGATTTCAAAAATTTTCGACTGTTTCCTACACTGGACCAAGGTTAGTACTTATGCCAAGTTTTAATCAAATTGATAAAGCGGTTACCGAGATATACATATAAATCCATAAGTGGGCGTGGCTACGCCCCATTTTCAAAACTTGATAATATTCTTATTACTCGTTAATATATCATTGCAAACGTCAATTTTGTGGCAATAAGCTTCAGTACTTACTAAAATATCGAATTTTTGTATTTCTGCAAATTACCGTTATATAGGAGGTGGGCGTGGTTATCGTCCGATTTCAAAAATTTTCAGCAGTTTCCTACGTTGGACCAAGGTCAATACCTGTGTAAATTTTGGTAGAAATTGGTAAAGCGGCTACCGAGATATACACATAAATCCATAAGTGGGCGTGGCAACGCCCCTTTTGCAAAAGTGTATAATATTCTTATTGCTCGTTAATATATCATTGCAAATATCAAATTTGAGTCAATTAGCTTCAGTAGTTACTGAAACATCGTAGTTTTTGCATTTTTTCCAAAATACCGTTATATGGGAGGTGGGCGTGGTTATTGTCCGATTTCGCCCATTTTCAATACCAACCTACCTTGGGTAAAGGGCAACCTTCATACCAAATTTCATTAAGATATCTTGATTTTTGCTCGAGTTATCGTGTACACGGTCGGACGGACGGACAGACAGATATGGCTTAATCGATTTCTCTTTTCATTCTGAGCATTTTGATATATATATGTCTATATCGGTCTCGATTTCTTTAGGCTGTTACAAACAACCGTTATGTGAACAAACTTAATATAACCTTGTGCACAAGTGCGCTCGGGTATAAAAAAAAATGCGTACAACGTCGCATACGGGCAGCTAGTTATATGTAGAAGAAGCCCCTTTTTTGTAACAGGTAATCTCGCGAACGGCTGGTAGGTGGACTAGGGACCGGTCTCTTCGAAAAAATCATATTTGTGGTCCGATTAGCATATATAGCATATATTTTTTCCGACAAGTGGACCAGGGACCGATCTATTCATAGGTAGCTTTTTGCATTTTTTTCCTAGGAAGTGGACCAGGGACCGAACGGTGAACTGTTTGCCCACTTTCCATGCTGCTTGCCAAGAGCTTGGTCTCTTAGAAAATGATGTTCATTGGAATGACACTCTCAAAGAAGCTGCCTTATTGCAGTCACCACCACATCTTAGAGAACTGTTTTCTATTATAATAGTTTTTGCCAGCCATCAAACTGCATGCCCTTATGGACCACATTCCGGCAATACATCTTCGAAAACATTTTGTTAAATGTATGCCAGCGGCTCACTTATCCTGGATAACCATTTTGTGATCGCATTTTTAATAGAGTCTTAGTTCTAATCGAAGATAGGGTTATCGCCCTTAGCTAAAAGGATCTAAGCAACTTTCACGGAAGGGAAAACGTACATAAAATTAATGTATTTGGACCTTAATGTTAATGAAAATAATAGTTGATTTTGTGCCAAAGAACATGTTCATTAAAATTTAATGAACGGCGTTCGTAGGCTCGAATGTTTATGAACGAATGTTATGAATATTAATGAAACTAATGAACATGTACATACAAATTTTATGAATAATAATAATAATAGTAATAGATTGGCGCTTACACATATGTTAGTGTTTGGCTGAGCTTCTCCTCCGATTTGAGGCGTGCGCCTTTATGTTGTCACACATTATGAATCTTCTCCTCCTTCTTGTTTGGCGCTGAAACCGCTTAAGCGATTTTGGCCGAGTCCAACAAAGCACGCCAGTTGTTTCGCTTCTGTGCCAACTGACGCCAATTGGAAATGCCAAGTGAATCCAAGTTCTTCTCCACCTGGTCTTTCCAACGCAGAGGGGGCCTCCCTCTTCCCCTGCTACCACCAGCGGGTTTCGAGTCGAATACTTTCAGTGCTGTAGTGTCTGTATCCATTCGAACGACATGACCAAGCCAGCGGAGCCGCTGTACTTTAATTCGCTGCACAATATTCATGTCGTTGTAAAGCTCGTACAGCTCATCGTTCCATCGCCTGCGATACCCGCCGTTGCCAACTCGTAAAGGCCCGTAAATCTTCCGTTGAATCTTTCTCTCGAATACTCCAAGGGCCGCCTCATCGGATATTGTCATAGTCCATGCTTCTGCGCCATATACCAGCACGGGCATGATGAGTGACTTATAGAGCGTGGTTTTCGTTCGGCGAGAGAGGACTTGACTTCTGAATTGCCTACTCAGTCCAAAGTAGCACTTGTTGGCAAGAGTGATTCTCCGTGGGATTTCAAGGCTCACATTATTATCGGTGTTAATGGTGGTTCCCAAATAAACGAAGTTCTCTACTGTTTCGAAATTATAACTGTCAACAGTGACTTGGGTGCCGAGCCGCGAATGCGCTGACTGATTGTTTGATGACAGGAGATACTTCGTCTTGTCCTCGTTTACCACCAGACCCATTCGCTTTGCTTCCTTATCCAACTTGGAAAAGGCAGAACATACCTCGCGTTTTTTGATACCGATGATGTCGATGTCATCAGCATACGCCAGCAATTACACACTCTTATAGTAAATTGTTCCAGAGCGGTTAAGTTCTGCAGCTCTTATTATCTTCCCGAGCATCTGATTAAACAAATCACATGGCAGAGAATCGCCCTGTCTGAAACCTCGTTTGGTATCAAACGGCTTGGAGAGGTCCTTCCCAATCCTGACGGAGCTGGTGGTATTGCTCAACGTCATTTTACACAGCCGTATTGGTTTCGCGGGGATAACAAATTCAGACATCGCGGCATATAGGCAGCTCCTTTTCGTGCTGTCGAAAGCGGCTTTGAAGCCGACAAATAGATGGTGAGTGTCGATCCTCTTCTCTCGGGTCTTCTCCAAGATTTGGCGTATAGTGAATACCTGGTCTATGGTGGATTTACCAGGTCTAAAGCCACACTGATAAGGCCCAATCAGTTCGTTGACGGTGGGCTTCAGTCTTTCACACAATACGCTCGATATGACCTTATAACCTATGCTTAGAAGGCTGATACCGCGGTAGTTGGCGCGTATGGCGGGATCGCCTTTCTTGTGGGTTCATAAAATATTATGCATTTTTCATAGATTTTATGAATTTATTTGTAGGTTTGAATGAATTTTTTCATAGATCTCAATGAAGAGATTCATTATTTTTATGGACTTATTCATGAATTTGCGAAAGAAAACAGCACAAAATTTTTTTGGTACATTTCATTAAAATAAATTCATTTAAAAAAAATCGGTATTCAAGAACATAACTAAGAAACAATTTGTAACAACTTCTTTTGTTAAAAAAAAAAACATCTTATTATGATAATGGAATAGCTATCCACGATTCGTTTAGAATTTTCAGCAAGTTTCTGGGTATGCAACTTTGTATTCCATTCAATTTTGGCATAATAATATGCAAGTCTCAAGTCTGAAACATTTGCCCGATTTTTGAAATTTTTTTCGGAAGGGTGTTTGGAATTTTTTTCAATACAAAAAATTAAATTTTGCAAGTTTGATATGAAGAAAATATTAACATCATTTCAAAAAAAATTTCCAAAAATCAGAAAAAATTTGTATGTTCAAATTTTTTACATTCTTATACTAGAATTGAATAGGCTACACACCGCGTTGCTACCGCGTTGCTTCAAAAATTCAGTATAATTGTCGAGTTCTTGTAGAGTTTGTCACACAAACGTAAATTGAGAATCTTTGATCGTAAACCTGCAGGTATCTTTCTTGCCAGCGTTAGTTTTTCTGAAAACTTTGCTCGTGGAATAGAGATATCCGTGAAGGCACCACAACGTTTTAAAAATAAATTGGGTTTCATCTGAAAAAAAAAACATTGAAGATGATTTATTACGTTTCTTAATAATTCTAAAAAATGTACAGTAGTGGTAGATAATTAGTTTCAGTTTTAAAATCTTTTTATTTTCTACTTTTTACAAAAGTCTCCTTTGTGAAATTTAATACATTCAACCCACTGGCGAGATTTAACGCTAAATCATTTATTTATCATACACATTTAAATCTCATAATGCTATAGATTTACTTCGTTTTGTTTTGTTGAATTTCCGACAGGGTGGAAAGTTGATGTATATTGGAAAGATTTTCCGTCAACCCTTGTCAAATTTGGTTTGAAGACAAAGCGGTTTCGGCAATGTGCTATCTTCAGTGTCATTTAAGCTTAATAAGATTTTAAAATTTAAACTAATTATCTGCCCACTATTGTACGATTTTAGTTCAATTAAAATTTAGTTTTTATCTTATTTTTATGGACCATACCTTTTTCCAAATCTTCCTCCGAAATTGAATTAATTACGAATTTTGTTGAGCTGTCTTTTATAATACCAGGCTTCTTAAGATGAAGGAACAACCGTAAAATTTCTTGTTTGCAGCTAAGAAGATTGCGGGTATTTGGGAATATTTTTCCGAAATCAAGGTCAATCTGGAATAACATTTTTGGTTTACTTTATTATTATAAAAAAAATATGTCTTCAGATTTACCAGACGATAT
This sequence comes from Rhagoletis cerasi, assembly GCA_029783565.1. Lineage (NCBI taxonomy): Eukaryota > Metazoa > Arthropoda > Insecta > Diptera > Tephritidae > Rhagoletis > Rhagoletis cerasi. The sequence goes on along the minus strand of JAPVRG010220596.1, from coordinate 1,459 downwards.
CCATCAGCTTTTTTATATTCTGGCCATTCCCGAAATATTTGGTGGATGTTTTGAAGTTTTTGCTGGATTAGATTGATTCTATAATGGGCACAGGCTTGCTATGTGCTATAAAATTCTTTCGCACTGAGGTTATCGTACTTAATCCACTGGACAATTTCTTCCGCGTCGATTTCTGGATAAGTAGACTTGTACACTTACGATCAAAAAATTTAAAAAAGTTTAATATGTAAAATTTTTCATATTTTGATTTTATTTTTTTTGACCGTTAGTGTATCTATACTTGCGGTCAATAAAATTTAATCGAATTGAAAACATAGGTTGCACATGAATTTCGTCATTGTATTTATTTTGCTAAATTTTAAGATAATCTTTATAGAGTTCTATAATTCAAGAAAAAATTAAAAAAAAAACTGGTTTCAGTTGTTTTTATTGTAGAACTCTGTAAATATGCTCTTAAAATTAAGCAAAATAAGAACAATAAAGAAGTTTAGCTTGAATTTGTGTTTGCACTTTGATTCTAGTGTATGTTTTAAACAATTTTCTGTTGTAAAGGACCTACCAATTTCTGCCATTTATTCCAACTCGGGAACTCTGGAAAACTTGCAATTTCTATGGCATCTTTTCTTGAAATTTCTTTAACTCTTCGTCAATGCTAAATTCTTTTCTAGTGCTGCCTTTATTGGTTGTAAGAGTAGTATCACTTAAAACCTCATCGCCGGGAGTGCATGTGCCGGCACGGTTTGCATCAACATTTCTATTCATGAATACGTCGGCAGCACTTACATTGACAGCGACTGCACTTGCCGAGGCATCCAAATTTAACTCCACAAGACTCCTTTCTTCACTAGATTAATTTTTTTTTTATGAGCCTTGAATTTCATCAGGACACTGCAACCCACAAAAAAATTTGAATGTTTTCGCTGCAAATGCCTTTTGTAAATATTTACACCAGCAAATAATTGCTGGCAAAATTGACCACGCAATCTGTCGTCGGAAAATACATGAAATATTTTCAAATGTTTAATAAATATGTCAATGCATTTCTGTTTTGCATAAATCACACAACATTTTTATTCACCTTTTTTATAAAAATTAAATAACTTTCTCACACTTATTCACCTGCCGCTATTATTTCGTTTGTACACGCTTCTATTCAACAGCTGTTTCTCAGTGATGTCATCTTTTGAAAATTCCCCTCTTTTGCCAAATCCATAAAAAAGCCCCCAAATGAGTGCATAAGCAACATAATAACTTCGCACAGAATGATTCGATTTGAGATCGGTTTATGTATTTGACACATTCAAATCTGGGAAAAATAATTTCGTACCAATGTCACTGTGCCAATTGGTAGAAAAGTTCTATGGTGAAATAACTTTTTACTATGGTGAGTAAATTTTACATTTCTACTGTGCCAATTCGTAACTTCTTACTGCTGGAAATTTTCGACAGTTGTTGTATA
>JAPVRG010220593.1:13558-28271 GCA_029783565.1 Rhagoletis cerasi | reverse complement strand
CCAGCTTAAGTACCTCAAGAATTTTTAATGTGAAGCAGCAAATGCTTCCGCAAAACATATTGAAGCCGCAAAAATTCGGGAAAGCGAAACGAACAATCAAAAAATTTTATGTTTTTGTTTGAAAATTTAAAAATGCACCTGATTGTGCATTTCAATAGAGAAAATGCACCATAAGACTAACGCCATTTGTAAAACGACTTTTTTCGAGCTTAATTTGAGCTTTTTTCGTGCTATTTTTAGTGCTTAAAACAACATTTTTCGTGCTTAATTTTGGTTGCCCTAATTATTACTTAGGGCATAAAATAATAAGAATGTATTGCTTTTCAATGACCAAAATCTTTTAAAATTTTTTAATAAATATTAGTCGCTGTTATTGCAGTGGCACTACTAAACTCTGCCTAAAAGGACGCGTCTATCAATCGTTGTCGGCAGGCTCAACTAAGAGTAGCTCGCACGGCTTATCGTATAGATCTAAGCTGAATTCTGGCTAACACAGCAAAGAAACTTCGCTATTGTGAAGTGTTCCCACGCCTTTCATGCTAAGCTCAGTTTTAGAAAAGAGAGCATTTGAAATTGCCCTGCAGCTACTGATAGAAAATTTGTAGGCAAAATTCTACTTCTTAGGTTTTCTAAGCTGTTTTTTTACCGATGGTAAGACCGAGCTAGTATGCGAACCTTAGAGCGTAAAACTCTTTTAGAAGTGAGTAAGCTTCCTCTACCTAGGATTTCCCTATCATCTTTTAGACTGGCAGTACATAAAAAAACATAACTTAGACAGAAAGACTTTCGACGTTGAAGCAGATGATATCGGTTCCTTGATTCGGTAAAATTGCGCTGGACCTAAAAAATGTTTCCTCATTGAGAACTCTTTCGCAGTGATCCACCTGTTGGACAAGTCTTTTAAATAAGCTTTCTAGGATTTTAGCAAAAAAATGGTGATGTAACTAAAATAGTTCCAAAAAATTCTGTCCAGCTGCCGACTAGATTTTCTAAATCCTTAATCAGAATAGAAACAAGTCTTAGAGATGTTTTCTTAACAGGCTTGTTCAGGAATTCTTTACTAACTTCTGTGACAGTTCAGATTACTTCGACTATCGTTGTGATCTATTCGGCATAGTCTTGGCTTGCTTGCTGTGCTGGTATGATGGTTTCGAACCACTTAGTAATAACTTGTACTGGCGGAGTTGCCTACAAAACTTTGTTTAGCAAATTTTACCATGAAGTCTATTCAGGTTTGTAGCCCTGATTTAATTTTCAAATAAGTCTACTTTGAACATTTCCTAAAATCTTGGTTCAGATAAAAGTACACAATACTACTGGCTACATGTCTGTCGTGTGTTACAACACCTTTCTGTAATTCGATTCTCTTTGAAAACTCTTGTTGTGCCTAGTTTCAGCTCGAGTTTCCTAATTTAATTTTTTTTTGCGCACTACCCTAAAAAAATCTCGAGTAATTTCCTTAGAGATTGTCTAATTTAAAGACTTTACTGAAACTTATATTTGGACCTTATTATTGACAGGGGTTTACAATAGCTTTGAAGGACAAGTTCCCAGGTGTTGTTTACATTTTAAAGCAGAACTTTCTCCAAAAGAAGTTCGCCGGCATTCGATATAAACATTCTTAACTATAATGTACTTCTAGTCGGCACTCGCAATAGGGGTGTTTTTTATTTCTGGTTGGGATGTCTAATAATGAATTTATTATGTATTCAAATTGCGTTAAATGTATATTTATAGTTATATGTATATTTAAAAAAATATATATTGTTATTCGCGGAACACTAGGTTTTTGGAGCTCGTGGAGAAAATTAAAAATTTTCTGTAATCCGTTTTTTCATTTTTTTTTCAGTGCATAAAAACTCGAATAATTTAATAACTATGTTTGTGTGCATTTACGATCTATTGTTTTCGCCTCTATCATCTAGTAAATTTTATTTTAAAATATTGCAACTATGATGCTAAAATATTTTAATTTAATAATAGTGTAAAAAATTTCAACAAAGCATTCAACATTAATTAAAGTAAAAAAAAATGACTACAAGTGAGAGCACATACAAACATATGCATCGAGATATGCATGTGGGGACATATGTATTTTGGTAGAGAAGTTCAAGGATTACTCAGGAAAAGCCAATTAAGTGAATCAAGTAAATTTTATATTTTTCTTTTAGTTTTTTCACACTAATTTAATTTATTCATTTACTTAGTTATGTATGTGGAAATGATTGATTGTCAGGATTAGGAAGCTCTATACACACTTACTGGTATGTATGGTTTTTTATTTATTTTTTCTATGGTTCAATTATGCATTCTAATCATTCATTTGCTTGCACTACTGTGATAGATACGATGGCAAACATATCTATGAACAACAACGACATCCAAAAATACGGACTGAATATTTAGTAGTAAAGAGTGTTGATGTTGATGCTGAGGTGCAGAGTTGGGCGATGGGGTTGGCTGAATACATATTCAACTGGACTGATTTGAGTGACCGACCGCCATATTGCGTACACACACACATACATATGTACATGTGTATGCATTTATCTCTGTTGCTATTGTTAAATTTTGCATTACTGCTACTCGTAAACATGTATGTACGTATTTCTTTTGTGTATTTTTTGTAGAGATTTTTACTGGAAATTGCTTAGTTTTTCGATATATGTACGTGGTAGTATTGCTGGCTGTTTTTTTGGTTATTGTTTATTCTTATATTGCATATAAAAAAGTTCATTCCTCTATTTTTTAAGAATTGTTTATTTTTTTGTCAATATATTTTGCAAAATGTGAAAACAGCATTCGCTAGTGATTAAAGAAAGTTGAGTAAAAAGTGTTATGGCATTGCTAAATTTTCTAAAACTAAGGATTAATGTGAATGAAGATGAGTGCTCTGTTTCTTTTTTTTTTTTGAATATAGGTAGTGGCGTGGGTATTTTTTTATATCGGTGATTAAATAATTTTTCGAATATGAAAAACTTCGATTGATAATGCGGAAATGTTAAAATTAGAATATAATTAAGCTGACTAACTAGCATGAAAACTTATTATTTACATAAATTTCACTTATAGCTTGAATTGTTAATCCTTAGGCAAATTATGCTAAAAATCTTTTACAAATATTTTTGTGATCTTCTACCCTTCAAGTTGCAATTAATTTGAGATGTGTATAAAAAAACTAGCTTAAATAAGAGCGGGAAAAATTTAATAAATTTAAATTTTCTTAAATTTTTTACAAAGCAAAGTTTTGAAGGAGTAATGGGCAAATGATTTTTTTTAGCTTTTTAAATTTATTTATTTTTATTAATTTTCAAATTTGGTTTGCTTTAATACCTTAAAATTTAAATTCTTAATAATTTTTGAAAGTTTAAGTTTAGTTTAATAGTTTTGAAAATTTTTGAAAAATTTTAGAATTTTTTTTTAATTTGAATAAAATTAAAATTTAAATAAATGGCGGAAATTTTAGAAAACTTTCAAGTTTATTATTTTTAATTATGTATTTATTAAAAAATAGTGGGTTGAAGTCCCTTAAAATTTTAATAATTTTTGCGGTTTTTTTTGAAGTTTTCAAAACATATCAAAAACATTTTTTCCAATTTTGAAAAGTTTCGTTTATGTATCTTTCTTTCAAATATCATTGACAGATAATATTTTTCTATACTTTCCTGAAACAGTTTAGAAAGCAAAGTTTGAAGTGGCAAATTTTTATTTTTATATTTTTAAAATTAATTTAATTGAAGTTACAAATTTATCTGATTTTACAATTTTCTCGTTCTGATTTTATAAAATTTAAATTCATTAAAATTTATGAAATTTTTTTGAAAACATACAAATCTTTTGAACATTTTTTAAAAAATAATGAAAAATTTGTTTCTGAATTTCAATAAAATTTAAAATGTTTGAAAAGTTTCAAAACCTCCTTTTTAATTTCGTAAAATGTAAACTAAATTAAAAATGTTTGAGAATTTTTAAGTTATTATTTTTATTATTTTCAATTATTTATTTAAGAAAAAAAACTATTTTTGATACCCCTAAAGCTTTTAAACTTTTTTCTTTGTCTTCAAACGTCTTCCACTTTCGCAAAAAAAAACATTTCCAATTTTTTAACTTTAAAATTTTCATTTCTTTTCTAATTACAGCTTAATTTACGTACATAAATACAGACTGGAGTTCATTTTTGCGAAACTGTACTGATGGCAAAAGTATAGCGCTTGAGAAGCTGTCAGCTTTCAAAAGAAGGTACGTATCCATTTTTATTTAATTTCAAATTAGTGTCTCCTCCTAAAACTCGGTTTTTGGTCAATATTTTACATAAAGCTCAAATGCCTCAATAAGGTATACCATAGCTAAAACTCTATTCCCGACTAATTTTATTTCAATTTTTTTTTTCATACAACGAGAAGGGTAAAAAGTTTCGACATTTGTCAAAAAATCCTTTTTATTTAATTGCACCTACTTCTTTCCCTATTGCATTTTGCCTCATTTGACCTTAAGAGTAGCAAAGCTATGCTTAAATAAAAGTATTTACCATATTTTGGGTAATTAGTCCCTGACTGGTATCAGCCGCCCCACTCCCGTCTCAAAGGTAAACCTAATGGAGAAAGGGAAGAAGAGAGAAAAGATAGATAGAATTTTGTTTTGTTTTTGTATGATTTGTACGGTGTTTTATTTTTTCGAGTGTTTCGAGTGGTGTGAGCAAATATTGTTTCGTAACAAATGTAGTGAGAATGTAGTAGTAGAAAGAAAGATAGAGAGAAGAACAGAATTATAGTCAAAGAGAGCTAACTTAAAAACAATTTGAATAACAATTTAACTACGAAATCGAATGTATAGTTTTTATTTTACGTAGTAAGAATTATTGCAGCCAAATTGAAAAGACAGTCATATGATTGGTGTATTTTTTCTTTTTTGCTTAACCAGTAAAATACGGGTATTTATGACAGTTTATGAATGACTGGGTATGTAAATTTACACGTTTTTTGATGAGCTACACTGTACAGAAGAAATACTATGTAATGAGTCCCCTTTTAAATGGAATTAAAGTAATTGATCTTACACACAGAAATTAAGCATTTAGGCTCAATTATGCACGCTTAACTTAACTTCACTTTGACTTGAGAAATGGCACATAATCAATGAACTCTGTGTAAAAGTGTTTAAAGGTTAGCCAACACATATTCGTTATGTCCGACTTGATTATTTGTTGAATTGTAATTTTTACGCAAAAGTGGCATTCGGTTGGGTAGTGAAAGCGAGAGAGGTAGAAAAAGAGCGGAAATACATATATGTATGTGTAATTTTTGCTGGGAACATATCTATGCGTCGAGTGCAGTATAATCGCGACTATTTGGCAATAGCTAAGTTTGCATAACTGAGCCTTAAGCTTAGACTGAATTTTCATACTGACAAAGTTGAGTTACAAAAAATTATAGTTATTTACATATTTATGTACGTATTCAACAAGTTTTTCTTATATTAATACATTATTATGTACAAAACTTAAAAACTATTTCAATGTCTTGTTTATATTATGAACATTCAGTTGCAAATACTCGCTCAAGATATGTATCAAAGCGGCTATTTTATAAAAAAAAACTGTTATACTTGAAGAAGAGCAACTAAATTAGTTGAAGCCAAACCGGAAAATTTACCAGTACTGGAAGGCAAGTGAAGGCCATACCGAATATAGTGTGCCACAATCTTTAGCTATTGGGTTATACAATAAATATAATAAAATGACCTAAAAAATATCCACTCGCTTTCATCAGATTCGTGCTGTATTCCACATTTGTTGAGATATCTATCCCCAGAAAATGTCCCATACGAGTAGAATATTCAGGCAGGTGCTGAAATTCATTCGAATTCAAATTGAATGGGGCTGAAATTCACTCGGAAGTGAATTGCAGAGCCTGCCCGACTATAATGCTGGGACATATTCTCTAAATCTGCGTGAGGCTAAAGATTTCAGGAATGTTTAACTATCAGAAAAGCTGAAGACAGTGAGACAAAGTCTTTGAGTGCGTCTTTGTGCTACCTCCTGTATCGCCTTGGGGAGAGGGGACTTGAAAACATTTCTTAAGAATCATGTTCAGGTGCGAAAACTCCTCAGCAACTAACCCAACTTTATGTTTCTTATCGAAACTGACTGATTGCATATGATTGGCCGATTGGCCTTAGATTTCCTCGTTCCATGAGTCACACTGTTTATGTATATACTACATTCTTCCGCATTTAAATGAAGTGAAGGTAGATGCAACACCACACTTAGGGCATATGCAGGCAAATAGCAAAATACCTGCTTCTTCGTATCTCGTTTATTTCAAGAGTGTAGACCATCATACGAACACTCCATAGACTACATTTACACGGGAAATAGCAGTATATATCCAGTGTACTATCCTCGGAGAGAATTCTCCGGGCAGTGTTGCCATTCCAAAACAGCTAGCTGTCAAGAGTTGCTTATACTAAGTACTTTGCCATATTTTTGAAAAATAGCTTTGTATCGTCTAGTTGCGGTGGGTGCCAAACGTGTCTATTTCAGAGATCTATGTAGCTCGGAGCTATCTGGATTTTCTCCAAAAGTTCTTTGACCAGGTAGGTAGTGATTCGAGAGAGGTCTCTTTTAGATCGGATACGATTTGGGGTAACTTACCATGAGCCAGAACTACAGCATCGTCCGCATACGCAAATACCTTGTATTCATACGCTTCTATGCGCTGCAACACTTGAGTTATTGTTATACCCAATAGAAGTGGAGAGAGGCTTCACCCTTCTGGGGTGCACCTGCACTGCCCTCCTATAAATCACCCGAACTCACCACCCGAACACACCACCCTGTGGGTGAGCAGTTGCTGGATGAGAACAACCAGCGACCAGTCTATCCAGAGCGAAAATTCTGTGGAGAATTGTAGCCAAAAGCAAGTGGTATGTGAGAGCATTGGGCCCCATGCAGAAAAAGTGAGATTAAGCTCCGACTCGATTTCCAGTAGAAATTCTTGAGCTTGAGCTCCTCTTATCAGTACAAAAATTGAGTCTGAGCTTAAGCCCACTTTTTATGCATGAGACCCATTGAAATGCAAATAGAATTTCTTTGGAATTTTTCTTACTTGGCTTGCCTCAGATACATTTCCGGAAATGGTAAATAGAAGATTAACCATAAATTCGTATAATTGTAAATTTATCGTTGATTTCCATTGCTATTTATGTTAAAAATACTACTATCTGTGTAGACTTTTTATACAAATCAATAGGTCTACGAATACTTTGTTTTAAGATTAAGTTAACTTATGGCTAAAATAAATGAAAAGTTTTTTTCGTTTTGAAGCGTGCAGCTAAAATTAGAGTCATAAGCAAATTAAAATATCCAAAGAAAATTAGTATAAACAAACAATTGTGTATGCAACATTTAAAGCGGTCACTACTTAATTTTTTATTACTATTAGTATAAAGTGGTTGATAGCATTAAAACTATAGTTGTTTTTTTTAGTATTTTAGTAGTCATACATAAACACAAACATACATACATTAATATACAAACATACTTTACACAATTTTATACATTTATTTACTACTTTGGGAGAGAGTTACGTAGTTTATTTTTTTCTAACATTTTCAAGGATCTTCTATACGTTTAATAAAAAAAAATACACCAATCGTTGACGACTGAGAATGTGAGCAAGCGTACGTACAAGTTCACCTACCAGGCATTCAATTTAAATTCAAATCAAATTTAATCGTTATTTGTTATAGCAAATTTGCCGTGAAACATCAATAGATAAGTACAAGTACATAGAGCATATGAAATTTTTCAAATAATCAAAAAAAAACTTACCTTCTTGACGCTGCGAGTTGTCGAAAAGCCATCGCCCCGACGATAATTATCACCCTGAATAAGAGATGAATTTTATATTTTATAAGGAAAATAGATGAATTTATATTTGCAATATACATTAATTTGTAAGAGTACAATGGTGGTCATAAAAATTGGGATCCCAAAAAGTTATAGGAAATGAAGTAACTAAACTAACTAAGCTAATTTTTATTTTGAAATGTTTTGAAAAATTTCAGCGCTTTTTTAAAAAGTCTAAATAGTATATGTTTTATAAAACTAGTTTCTTTAAAAAATGCGCTTGGTTCTCTTTTTTCGTCTTAATTTTTTTTTAGTTCTAAACAACACTTTTTTAAGTCCAAATCGTATTTGTTTTTTGTGTTATTTGTGTTTTCCTTTTTTAAAGGTTGCGAATTTTTCTTGCATTTTTGTAAATTTTTTTTTATGAGTACAGTGCGGACAAAAATTATGACCGTCAAAAAATATTTTCCTATTTTCAAATGTGAAAATTTTCAAAATTTTTTAAGTCCAAATTGTATTTATTTGAGAAAATTAATTTCTTAAAAAAATGCGTTTGGTTAATTCTTTTCTACTTATTTCAAGGATTACATAGTATTTTTCTTGCATTTGTAGTTCATTTTTATGAGTACATTTGCGGACATAAAATAGTTTTTTATAAATGAAGTTTTAGCTCTTTCAGCACTTTCTGTTTTTAAATGTTGTGTGAAATTTCTAAAACTTTTTAAAATTAAAATCAAGATTGTTTGGAAAAATAACATCTTCTAAAATAGCAAAAGTATTGGTTAGCTTTTTTTCTTTTCTTCAAATTTTTCTTGCATTTTCTTTAGTTTTTAATGAGCACAGTAGCGGTCATTAAAATTACAACCGCCCAAACATTTTTTTTTATGAAAAGTGAAGTGACTAGCACTTTTAGCACTTTCTATTTTCAAATATTGTGTAGAATGTCTACAACGTATTAAAATCCAAATCAAGTTTATTTGGAAAAATAATTTCTGATAAAAAATGCAACATTGGTTTACTTCTTTTCCTTTTTCAAAATTTGTGATTTCTTAATGACCATTTTTACATTTTTTTATGAGTACTGTACTCGGTCATCAAATTAATTTAAAAAATTGCGACCGCTTTGAAGTTTTTTTAGTAGAAAATTAAGTAACTATTGCGAAAGTTTTCAATCAAAATTTTTAAATCCAAATCAAAATTATTTTAGAATTAAAAAACAAATCGTGAATTTGTCCAAACTTTTTGTTATATAAAATCCATTACCAATAATTTGGGAGAACTAATTTTAATTAAATTTAATTAGGATGTGATCGATTTTTCAAGATTATATGTTCCACGATGTTTTTAAATACTTATTCCTAATTTTTTTAACAATAATTTTTTTTAGTAAAATTTGATCAAAATAATTTTCAATAAAAAACTGTGAACGAGTATTACCAAATATGAGATTATAGCCTCTGCAAACTTAAAAAACACGTAAAAAATTTCCTATTGTTGTTATAGGCTCGTCGATCTATTTTATTATGTGCAAGAAAAACACCTTTCTCCACTTTTTTGCCCAACGTTTCGCTAACTATCTTAGCATAATCAGGGGTGACTTAAATTAAATTTATATGTCTCTACATGTAAAGTGATAATTTAATTTAAGTCTACATAGTCGCCCCGAATGATGCTAAAGTAGTTAGCGAAAAAGTGGAGAAAAGTGTTTTTCTTGCACATAAAAAAATACATCGACGAGCCTAGAACAACAGTCATATATAAAAAAGAACTCGATCAAAAGCTTTCGAAGAATCTATTAGAAAATTTATTTTACCCTCTCGTGAAGTTTTGTCCAGAATTATTAGTACAGTGCTTCATAAAAAAAAAAGAAAAAAATAATCATTGCTACGCCCCACCGTAAATATCCCTTATATATTTCAGTTTATTTAATTTAAAAAGCTTAATAGTTTTGAGAAAAATATTCTTATTCGTTTCAAGGTGCTTTAATTGATTTTTAATTACAAGCCGCAATATTTTGAAAATACGATTTTAGAAAAATTGGAAAAAAGTTAGCTAATAAAATGTTTTTTTTTTGGCTCCACAGAGGCCTTGTGGCCTAACCAATTACATCTGCATCTACATATATTTACATTGAAGCCGTTTCTTCCAAATAGAAGAAAAATATCTAGATTAAAATTCGAAATCGTCGGTGTCCCACTTTTTGTGCCCACCTCTGTAGATTTGTATACATTTTCTAGTTTAATTCAATTATTTTCTATTTCAACTATAATTCTTTTAATCCAAATATGCCATTATCTTAAGATCACTTACCATCACCTGATGCGATCGCAGCGTGCCAAAATTGTCGCGACCGCGATATGTCTGTTGAGTATTATAGCCATCAGGCTGGAACTGGAAGAGCGTTTCTGAGTTGGGTCCATGATGATGCATGGGCTTACGTAGCGTACTTTTCGGCGAGTGTTGCATTTTATTTTGTGGTGGTGGCTGTGGCAGCAGCACCGGTTCGGCGTACGTCACCTCCTCCACTTGAGGTAGCAGCTTGGGCTCGGCTTGAATGCTGGGCAAAGCAGGTAAAAAAGAACTAAAGTTTACATGCATATTTGTATTTAGTAACAAATAGCTAATTTAAATAGAGATCTACAATCACACTGTATGCAAGCAAATTACCGATTAACATTTTGACGCTGTTCAAAGTACTCATACTCCGTATCGGGATATGGCAGATTGTCATCCTCATCTTTATGACAGCGACGGCCACAGAAGTAGCCTGTAAAGAAGCCCACTAGAAGGGAGAAAATTGAGCCAGCTAAGACGGCCATAACCAGCGTTTCGACGGTATACTGCGCATTGATAATATCTGCTGAAATTTGTGGATCTTTGTTTAGTAGTTATAAAGTTTGCGTAAGTGATAACATTTCATAGTTTTGTTTTTTTTTTGCGGTAGATGTGTTGTAATATATTTTTCGTAATTTTTTCGTTGTCGCATATTTGTGTAAAATTTTAACATTTAATTAATTTATTTTTTTTGGGTGTTTTCATGTTCGGCAACGCATGTGTTTGGTTTGTTGTTTTGTTATTTTGTTTTTAATGTTGTGTTGGGCGCACAAAATCAAAAATACCAATACCAACACCAACTATCAACAGAGCAACAACAGTGTATGTAACAGCAACAGCAACATCAACAGCAACGATTATGTTACGCACGACATCATAAATATGTAATATTCAGTTGGATTATGTTTAACGTCAAGATATTTGTTTTTGAATTTTTTATAAAAAGAAAAGAAAAAAGGAGAATAAAGTTAAACGTCAATAATTCAATTGCAAAAGGATGTTCAATGTGTGCTTTGGGTTTGGACTTTTAGAGGAAGGTTAGATACAATATATATGTACATGTAAAGGGCTTGGGAAGAGGATAGGAGATCTAGCGCTAAACTGTATTCGACATACATATTAACAAATAATAGTAAAACGAAGTAGATTGAAAGTAAAAATCTACAAACTAAGGCGCCAGAATCATTAATTAGCATGCATATGTGTAAATATTTTAATTGTAAACCATATTTTTAATCCATTCTATAAGATTATTACATAATTTAACTATTAAAAGATATGTACGAATAAACAAAAAAAAAAGCTGTTTCATTATTTTTTTCAATTATTGTCATCTACACTGAGCGAAGAGTTTAGTAATGCCAACTAAATATGCTTTTCTCAACACATGATATGGTTATAGTTCAGGGACCGCAACGGTTATGATCTTTATAATAAAAATCATAACTTAACCGTTAAAATTTAATTTCTACATATTTTTTCCATCAAATTTAATCGTTAATTTTGATTTTTATTTTTTCGATCCAAAAATAATAGTTTTTGATTTTTATTTTTTCGATAAGAAAATAATCGTTATTTTAGATTTTTTTTTTTCGATCATAAAAGATTTAAAGCGGTCATAAAAAAGCAGTATCGTTATTACGGTTAAAAATTATCGAAAAGATAAAAATGAAAAATAACAATTATTTTTTAATCGAAAAAATAAAAATCAAAAATAACGATTATTTTTTAATGGAAAAAAATAAAAGTAAAAAATAACGATTATATTTTGATCGAAAAAATCATCATCAAATAACGATTATTTTTTGATCGAAAAATAAAAATCATGATATTTAACGATTATTTTCGGTCCCTGTTATAGTTACATTATTTGGTTATAGTTATCAAATCTTATGTTGAAAGAAGTATATTTAGCTGATTATTTTCTCACAGTAATAAAAACTTGAAGCACTTAACGAATACAACTAAGGTGAGTTTGATCGCAAGCGGTGGATAAGACGATGGCATTTCTGAAGGAAGACACGTAAATTTATTCAAATGCAATAGCAGAGATCTTAACTTTCTTTCCATTTGACACCAAAACGCCCAAAATCAACCATTGATTCAAACATTAAGATTATCAATGCCTAACATCTAAATAAGACAGCTGTCATCAGCTATTTTCGTTCTAGTTGTACCACTCATACAATGACTAAGCGAGAAGCTTTCATTTGAGACCAACATTGCCAAATCGCTTCACATTTTCTTAAATAAAAAGTTACTATTTTAGTCTTAAGAAAAAGTGATTTTTTTTCTAAATCTGTGAGAAATTTACCAGCCAACGGTAAAAGAAAGAGTATTTAAAATTGCGTGATAATATTTTTAAAATTTAAAAGTTCGACTTGAGATATTTTAGCCAGAAGCAGAAAAGCCGCAAACAAATCCCCTTAACTGAACCGATTTTATCATGGATAGTGTCTTATATCATTATTTTTTCAAAGAAGTCCGCGCAGCTATAGAATTTTGTCACAAATGGACACTAGCGAGAGGATTTAACTAAAATACAAGGTCTCCTTTAGGCGTTTAGCATAGGTGCCCCGCTAGAAAGCACCGCTAAGCTATGCTCTTTCATCTGATACCCCTATCGCCGCAATCGGTTCTCATTTGGCCGAGTTATAACGATTTTTATGCCAGACGGCACCCTTTCTGCTGTATTATGGTCGCCTGGTCGCACCAATTTGTATGATCCGGGTGTCAAACGAAAGTGCACCCTGTAAGGAGACAGCCTTGAAGTATGCAAGCTATTTCAACTTCCGCTTCTGAGAGGAAATTGGCCGGAACGAGGAAGGTCGCAGAAACCTCCCTATAACTCCTCCAAATCTGAACCGACTTTAACAGGGTAGATGTCAAATGAAAGCCCGCAGGTCGAGGCAGGGTCCTATAGCATTTATTTTTCAAAAAAGTCGCTGCAGCTATACAATTTTGCTATAAAGAGACGCTAATTAAGGATTTCACCAAAATACAAGGTCTGCTCTTAGGTGTTTAGCAGAGGTATCACCTTAGGAAGCTCCGCTAAGCGATGCTCTTTAATCTGATACCAATACCGCCGCAATCGGTCCATATTTGGCCGAGTTATAACGATTTTTATGCCAGACGGCACCCTTTCTGCTGTTTTATGGTCGCCTGGTAGAAATAGAAAATTTTACGGCACCAAATGGGCATATCTAGCGAAGTTCCGTACCGAATTGGATGATCTGGGTGTCAAACGAAAGTGCACCCTGTGAAGGAGACAGCCTTGAAGTATGCAAGCAATTTCAACTTCCGCTTCCGAAATATTGGGCCGCAAAAAGGCAAGGTCGCAGATACATCCCTATTACTCCTCCAAATCTGAACCGATTTTAACAAAGTAGGCGTCAAATGAAAGACCGTAGGTAGGGGCAGTGCCCTGCAGCATTTATTTTCCGGAAATTGTCCCGTATCTATGAAATTTTTCCACAAAGGTACGCTAGGGAAGGGGTTTTCTGAAATAACAGGTCTGATTTTAGGCGTTTTGCATAGGTTAAGCAATGCTCTTTCATCTGATATCCATATCGCCGCAATCGATTCTCATTTGGCCGAGTTACAACGATTTTTATGCCGCCGGCAATCTTTCTGCTGATTTATGGTCGCCTGATACCTTAACTTCCGCTACCTGCGACATTTGACCCGGAAAAACAAGGTTTCAGAAACTTCGCTATAACTTCCCCAAATCTGAACCGATTTTAACAAAATGGGTGTCAAACGAAAGAGCATCGTTCGGGGCAGTGTCCCATGGCATTATTTTTTCTATGAAATTTGCTGCGGAGGCTTGCTAGGTTGTTTGGAAATACTAGGTCTGATTTTAGGCGTTTAGCGTAGGTACCACCTACAGACACCGCCCCGAGCGATGTTCTTTCATTTGACACCATCCATGTTAAAATTGGTTCAGATTTGGAGGAGTAATAGGGATGTTTCTGCGACCTTCCCTCTTTGCGGCCAAATATCTCGGGAAACGGAAATTAAAATAACTTGCATACTTCAAGGCTGTCGTCTCCTCCACAGGGTGCACCTCCGTTTGACAGCCGGATCATTTCGCTGTGGAACTTCGCTAGATATTCCGCATTTTGCGCCAGTAAAATTTTCAACTTCCACCAGGCGACCATAAATCAGCAGAAGTGAGCCGTCCAGCATAAAAATCGTTATAACTCGGTCAAATGAAAGAGCAACGCTTTGCGGTGCTTTTCATGGTATTAGCTAAAAGCAGCTGCCTTTTCGAGCGAACTTACACTGGCGCGGGGTTTATTTTAAGGTAGAAACGCTATGGGATGATGCTCCTTGCGATATTATTTCAGGTGATACCAACACTGTGGAAATTAGTTCAGGGTTGGAGGAGTTATAGTCAGGTTTCTACGAAGTAACATGAGACATTACTCATTGTTGATTCCAGCGCTCCAATGCAAGGTTAATGCGTAATATGGAGGGTGTTTTTTTTTAAGACGTGTGGTTTTCAATGAGGCAATACTTTTTTCGGAG